>RXID01011304.1:0-96272 GCA_005019695.1 Trichopus zeylanicus subsp. travancoricus
GGTAGTAGTCGTAATAGGAGTAGTAGTTGTAGTAGTAGTAGTAGAAGAAGTAGCAGTAGTATTTATGGTAGTAGTAGTAGGAGTTTGAGTGGAAATAATTGAAGCAATAGTAGTAGTAGTCGTTGTTGTTGTTGTAGTAGTGGCTATAGAAGGAGTAGGAGTTATGGTTGAAGTAGTTGTGGTTGTAGTAGTAGTAGCGGTAGCGGCAGCAGCAACAACAATAGCTATAGTGGTAGTGGTAGCAGTTGTTGTAGTAGTAGTAGTAGTAGTTGCAGTAATACAAATAGTGATCGTAGTCGTTGTAGTAGTAATATTAGTTGCATTTGTAGTAGTAGTAGTAGTAGCGGTAGTAGTAGTAGAAGGAGCAGTAGTAGCAGCATGAGTTGGAGGAGTAGTAGGAGCATTAGTAGTAGTAGTAGTAAAGTAGTAGTAGTAGGAGTAGTAGTTGTAGTAGCAATAGCAGTAGTAGTAGTAGCAATCGTAGTAGAAGTAGTAGTAGAAGTAGGAGCAGTAATGGTAGTTGTGGTAATAGAAGAAGCAACAATAGTAGTAATAGTAGTAGGAGGGTTAGGAGTAGTAGTAGTAGTAGGAGTTGTAGTAGTAGTTACAACAGTTGTAGTAGCGATAGTAGTAGTAGTAGCTATTGCAGTTGGAGTATTAGGATTAGTAGTAGTCACAGTATTATTAGTAGTAGAAGTAGCAATAGCAGTAGGGGTAGTAGACATAGTTGTAATAGCAGTATTAGTAGTAGTAGTACTAGTCGAAGAACCAGTAGTAGTAGTACTAGTAGGATTAGGATTGGGCTAGTAGCAAGATTAGCAGTTGTTAAAGTGGTGGCACTAGTAGTAGTAGTAGTAGTACTAGCAGCAGCAATAGTAGTAGTAGTAGTAGTAGTAGTTACTGGAGTGGTAGTTGTCAAATTAGAGGATGTAGTGGTAGTAGGAGTTGTTGTGGTAACGGGAGTTGAAGAAGAAGTAGTAGTAGTAGTAGTAGTAGTAGAAGGATTAGGAGCAAGAATTGTAGTAGTAGTAGTAGTAGCAATAGTAGTAGTAGTATTAGTAGTAGCAATTGTAGAAGGAGTAGTAGTAGCAGCAATTGTACTAGGAGTAGAAGTAGTAGTAGCAGTAGCAGAAGTAGTAGTTGCAGTAGTAGTAGTAGTGGTAGTAATTGGAGTAGTAGTTGTTGTAGTAGTAATAGGAGTGGCAGTAGTTGCTATAGCAGTCGTAGCATTAGTTGGAATAGTAGTAGTGGTAGGAGTAGTAGTTGTTGTAGTTGTTGTTATTGTAAATGCCATAGTAGGAAGAGTAGTAGTTGTAGTAGTAGTAGTAGTAGTAGTAGTAGTAGTAGTAGAAGTAGTCAGAGTTGTAGTGGTATTAGTAGTAGTAGCAGTAGTAGTAGTAAGAGGAGTACGAGGGGAAATAGTACAGGTAGTAGTAGCTATAGTAATAGTAGAAGAAGAAGTAGTAGTAGTAGTAATAGCAGCAGTAGTAGTAGCCACGGCTGTAGTAGTAGTAGTAGTAGCAATAAAAAGAGTAGTTGCAGTAGGGGAAGCAATAGTTGTTGTAGGAGAAGTTAGGGTACTAGCAGTACCAGTAGTAGTGTTAGTAGTAGTAGTACCCGTAACTGCAACAGCAGTAGTAGTTATTGTTGTAGTATTAGTAGTGGGTTTCGTAGTTGTAGTAGTAGTATTTGTAACAGAAGTAGTAGAAGTAGAAGTAATATTATGAGTGATACTAGTAATTATATTAGCAATAGTAGTAGCAGTAGTAGTAGTAATACGAGTAGTAATAGTAATTGAAGTAGCAATAGTTGTTGTAGTAGTAGTAGTAGTAATAGGATTAGTAGTAGTAGTTGTTGTTGTTGTTGTAGTACTCGTAGTAGTAGAATGAGTAGGAGTAGTAGGACTAGTAGGAGTAGGGGCAGTAGTAGGAGTAGCAAGAGTTGTAGTTGTAGTAACAGTAGTGGCAGAAGTACTAGTAGTGATAATAGCTGCAGCGGCAACAACAGTAGCACCAGCAACAGCAGCAGCAGCAGCAATAGTAGTAGTAGTAGTGGGAGTTGGAGTAGTATTTTTATTATTAAGAGTAGGAGCAACAGTAGTTGGAGTAATAGTAGTTTTAATAGCGATAGTTGTAGCAGTAGCAGTTGGAGTGTGAGGAGCAGTAGTAGGAGTAGGAGTAGTAGTAGTGGTGGTAGTAGTAGTAGTAGTGGTGGTGGTGGTGGTGGTCGTGGTGGTAGTAGTAGTAGCTATTGCACTCGTAGAGGAGGAGGAGGAGTAGTAGCAGCAGCAGCAATAGAGTAGTAGGAGTAGTAGTAGTAGTTGCAATAGTAGGAGTAGGAATAGGAGTAGTGGTAGCAATAGTAGGAGTAATAGAATTAGTGGTTGTAGTAGCAGAAGTAGTTGTAGTAGTAGGTGTAGTGGTGGTGGTGGTGGTGGTAATAGTAGGAGCAACTGCTGTAGCAGCAGTAGTAGTAGAAGAAGTAGTAGTAGTAGTTGTAGTAGTACTATGAGTAGGATTAATTGTAGTTGTATTAGGAGTAGAAGTAGGAGTAGTAGCAGTAGTAGTAGGAATAGCAGTAGCATTAGTACTTGTAGTGTAGTAGTAGTAGTAGTAGTCATAGTAATAGTAATAGTAGAAGCATTAGTAGTTGTAATAGTAATAGTAATAGTAGTAGTATTAGTAGTAGTAGTAGTATTAGTAGTAGCAGTTGTTGTTGTAGTAGTAGTAGTAGTAGTAGTTGCAGCAACAGCAGCCACAGTAGTTGTAGAAGTGGTAGGGACAGTTGTGGCATTAGTAGTAGTAGTAGTAGGGGTAGTAGTAGTTTGAGTAGTGGTGCTAGTAGTAGTAGTAGGAGTAAAAGTAGCAGTTGGAGTTGGAGTAGGAGTAGGCGTAGTAGTTTTAATAATAGAAGAAGTAGCAGTAGTAGTACTAGCAGTGGTTATTGTATTAGTAGTAGTAGCAGCAGCAGTACTTGTAATTTTTGTGGTAGTAGTAGCAGTAGTAGATGTAGTAGTAGGAGGAGTAGAGGTAATAAATGTAGTAGTAGTAGTAGTAGTGATAGTTGCAACATCAGTAATAGTAGGAGGAGTTTGGGTAAGAGTAGTCATAGAAGTAGTAGTAGTTGTAATAGTAGCAGTAGTAGCAGTGGCAGAAGATGGAGTAGGAGAAGTAGTAGCAATAGTAGGAGTAGATGCAGTACTAGTAGTAGCTGGAGTAGTAGTAGGAGTAGGAGTAGTAGTAGACATTTTTGTAGTAGTGGTTGCAGTAACAGTAGTAGTATTAGTAGTAGTAGTAGTAATAGTAGTAGTAGTAGTAGAAGTAGTTGTAGGCAAAGTATTAGTAGTATTAGTTGTAGTGGTACTCGTAGGAGTGGTAGGAGTCAAGAGTAGCGGTTGGAGTTGGACTAGGAGTAGTAATTATACTAGTTGTTGTAGTTGTAGTAATAGTAGTAGTAATAGGAGTAGCAGTAGTGGTGGTAGCAATTGCAGTAGTAGGAGCAGTAGTAGCAGTAGTAGTAGTAGTTGTAGTAGTAGTTGTAGTAGGAGTAGTAGCAGTAGTAGAAGTAATAGTGGTATTAATAGTAATAGTAGTAGTACCAACAACAGTAGTAGTATGTTTAGTAATTATAGTAGTAGTGGTAGCAATAGTAGTCATAGTAATAGCAGTAGTAGTTGTAGTAGTAGTAGTAGGGGAAATAATAGTACTAGGAGGAGGAGGAGGAGCAGCAGTAATAGTAGTCAAAGTAGTAGTAGTGGTAGGAGTCGGAGCAGGAATTGTTGTAGTAGTAGTAGTATTAGTAGTAGTAGTTGTTGTAGTAGTAGCAGTAGTAGGAGTAGTAATCAAAGTAGTAGTAGTGCCAGCAGTAGTTGGTGGTGTTGTTGTTGTTGTGTAGTAGTAGAAGTAGTGGTTGTACTAGTAGGAGTAGTATAGTAGTAGCATAGCAGTAGGGGAAGGAGTGTGTCGTCTAGAAGTAAGTAGATATAGTAAGTAATTAGAGTACTACTAGGTGTAGTAGTTTAGTAGTACTGTAGTAGTAGTAGGAGTAAGTACATAAGGAGGAAATAGTTGTAGTTGTAGTAATAGTAGTATTAGTAGTAGTAGTTGTTGTTGTTGTAGTAGTAGTTGTAAAATGAGCAGTAGCTGTAGCATTTGGAGTAGGAGTAGGAGTAGTGGTAGTAGGAGTAATAGTTGTAGGAGTAGTAGTAGTAGCAGTAGTAGCAGTAAGGGTAGTAGTAGTTGTAGTAGTACTAGTAGTAATGGTAATAGCAGTAGTAGCAATAGCAATAGTACTAGTAGTAGTAATAGGAGTAGTATTAGTAGCAGTAGCAGTATTCGTAGAAGTAGTTGTAATTGTGTTAGGATTAGTAGTAGAAGTAGTAGTAGAAGCAGTCGAGCAGTAGTAGTATTCCTATTAGTAGTAGTGCATAGTTGTAGTAGAAGTAGTAGTAGTGGCAGTAGTAATAAGACTAGTAGTACTTTGACTTCTAGTAGTAGTAGTAGGAGTAGCAGTTGAAGTAGTAGCTATAGTAGCAGAAGTTGTAGGAGTAGCTACAACAACAGTAGCATTAGGAGTAGCTGTAGTTGGGGCAGGAGTAGTAGTAGTAGTAGCAAGAGTAGGAGTAGGTGTAGAAGTAGTAATAATCGTAGCAGTAGCAGTAAAAGTGGTAGTAGTAGTAGGAGGAGTAAGAGAAGTCGTAGTAGCAGTAGGTGTAGTAATAGTAGTAGTAGTCTCACAGGTAGGAGTAGGAGTAGTAGTAATTCTGCTGCTTCTACTACTGCTACTATTACTGCTGCTTCTGCTCCTACTACTACTCTGCTGCTGTTGCTACTGCTACTAGATCCACTGCTACTTCTTCTACTACTACTATTCCAACTATTATGGCTACCACTGCTACTAATTCCACTGCTACTGCTACTACTGCTACTACTGCTACTACTTCCACGGCTACTACTTCTATTGCTATTACTACTAATGCAACAATTGCGACTATCGCTATTGCCACTACTATTACTTCTACAACTGCGACTACTGCTAATTCTACCACTATTATTACTACCACAACTGCTACTACTGCTTATACAGCTACTACGACTACTTCGGCTACGACTACTAATTCTACTACTATTACAATTGCTAACCCTAGTGATACTATTACAAATATTACTACTACTACTACTACATCTCCTACTACAACAACTAATACTACTATTCCATCTCCTCCTACTATTACTACTACTACAAGAACTACTGCTGCTGCTACCACTACTCCAACAACTACAACTCCTACTACTATTCCTACTATTAGAGTTAGTACTATCACTCCTACTAATGTTACTCCTACATGTGCTACTGGTACTCCTACTATTACTGCCACTACTCATACTCCTACTACTACTATTGCTACTACATCAACTCATTCTACTACTACTACCAAAAAAACTACTACTATGACTATACTACTACTGCGACTTCTGCTGCTACTTCTATTGCTACTCCTACTACTATTATTACCACTACTACTACTACTACTACTACTTCTACTGCTGCTACTACTACTACTGCTACTACTACAACTATTGCTACTTCTACTACTGTTGTTGCTGCTAGTTCTACTACTAGTGCTACTACTACGACTGTTGCTACTGCTGTTACTACTGCTAATACTATTGCGACTACTACTGCTATCACTACTACTACTACTCCAATTAGTACTTTTGCTACTATTACTATGACTACTGCCACGATTACTACTACTACTAGTACTACTACTATTACTGTTACTACTACTAAAACAACTACTACTTTTGCTACTGCTACTGCTGCTACTACTACTACCACTACTACTACTGCGAATATTGCTACTATTATTACTATTACTACTACTACAACAACAACTGCTGCTGCAACTACTCTTACTACTATTACTATGACCTCTACTACCGCTGTTGCTACTCCTACTACAACAGCTGCTGCTATTACAACTCCTACTACTACTGCTACTAGTACTACTACAGCAACTAGTATTCCTTCTCCTGTATGTATTCGTACTACTACTCCCATTACTACCACTACTACTACTATTACTACTACTACTACTACTACTACTACTATTACTACTTCTGCTGCTACTACTACTACTATGACTTCTACTTCTGCTACAACCACTACTACTACTAGTAGTGCTCCTACCACTACTACTACTAATGCGACTACTACTTCTGCTGTTGTTGCTGCTACTATTGCGACTATTTCTACTGCTTCTACTACTACTACTACTCTGATTGCTACAATTATTACTGCTACAATTGTTGCCACCACGACTACTACGGCTATTGCTCCAGCAGATACTAATGCCACTACTACTATTGCTGCTACTACTGCTACTACTTCAAATAATACTACTAGAACTAGTACTACCACTACTGCTGCTGTTGTTACTACTGCAGCTATTAATACTACTTCTCCGACTACTTCTACTGCTACTATTACTGCAACAGCAACTATAACTACTTCTGCTACTACTATAACTAGTACTACTACTACTACTTCTTTTACTACTATTTCCTCTATTGCTATTACTATAACAAATACTACTAGTACCACAACTACCACTACTACTACCAAAACTCCAACTACTACGACTACCAATCTTAGTACAGCTACTAGTATTACTGCTTCAATTGCTACTCCTACTACTACTACTGCGATTGCTTCAACTGTTTCTGCTACTACTGCAACTATCGCAGCCACTACTGCTACTGTAATTGCTACCAGTACTACTCCTGCTACTACTACTGCTACTACTACTTGTACTACAACTGCCACTACAATTGCTAGTACTACTACTCCTCCTACTATTGATACTACTACTGTTGCTACTACTGCTACTCCTACTAATACTATTGCTGCTACTACTAGTATTACTATTAATATACTACTACTACAACTTCTACAACTACAATTATGATAGCTGCTACTACTACTTCTGCTACTTCTGCTACTTCTACTACTACTACTTTTGCTACTACCGATACTACAGCTACCACTTCTACAACTGTGGTTATTATTATTACAACTATAACTACTAGTTCCACCACCACCACCACTACTACTACAACTACTACTACCACTACTACTACAACAACTACTGCCACTATGCTACTGGTGCTATTTCAACTACTACTTCTATTACTGCTACTACTACTACAAATACTACTACTACTACCACTACTGCTACTATTACTACAGCTACTACTCCTACAACAACTGCTGCTATTACTACTAGTACTACTAGAACAACAACAACAACTACTACTATTACTACTACCACTACTACAACTAATACAACTACTACCACTACTACTACCAATACTACTATTGCTACTACTACTACTACAGCTTCTACTACTATTGCTTCGGCTACTACCACTGCTGCTGCTACTACGGCTACTACTACTACCACAATAACAACTACTACTACATCGCCAAGCACTACTGCTACTGCTGCTACTACTACTGCAACTGCTACTGCTACTACTACTACAACAACAACAGTAACTACTACTACTACTAGTAGTAGTAGCAGTATTACTACTTCTATTACTACTACTTGTACTACTACTCTACTGCTACTGCTACTGCTACTCCTACTACTTTGACTATTACTGCTAATACTGTTATTACTACCACTACTACTACAACAGCAACAAGTACTACTACTATAGCTATTACTACTACTATTAGAGCTACTACTCCCACTTCTTCTATTACTACTACAACTCTACTATTACTGCTGTTACTACTACTGCTACTGCTACTACGACTCCTGCTTCTATTCCTAATACTTCCACTACAACTTATACTCCTATAACTACTGCTCCTCCTCCTCCTACTACTACTCCTTCTACTACTATTACTACTACTATTGCAACTACTACTACTACAACTACTCTTACCATTGCTACTATTACTACTACTACTGCCACTACTTTGGCTAATACTACTACTATAGAAACAACTACTCCTGCTGCTATTGCTACTAGTACTATTGCAACTACTTCAACAACTACTACTCCTATTCCAGCGACTAATACTAATACTACTACAATTACTACTACTACTACTGCTACTGCTACTAATACTACGCCTGCTACTACTACTACAATGACTGCGACTACTTCTATTATGACTACTATTACTACTAATATGATTGCTACTACTATTACTATGACTGCTATTACTACCACTACTGCTACAACTACTTCTACTACTACAACTACTACTACTACTACTACTACTACTACTTCTACCTCTACTACTACAACTACTACTACAATAACTATTCCTACTACAACTTCTGGAAATCGTACTATTACAACAATAGCTAGTATTACACCTACTACTGCTACTACCACTACTATTATGACTACTACTACTGCTACTACTTCTAATACTACTACAGATAATACAAGTACTACTACTACTACTTTAACTAGTACTACTACTCATAATGTTGTTGCTCCTCCTACTACTACAACTACTATAACTACTACTACTACTACAACTACTACTGCTGCTGCTACTGCTCCCACTACTGCAACTACTTCTACTACTGTAGCTTCTACTACTAGTCCATCTACTACTACTCCTACTAATACTATTACTACTTTTGCTGCTGCGACTACTACTTCTAACGCTACTACTGCTTCTGCTGTTAGTACTGGTACTACTATTACTACTACTGCTGCTACTGCTACAACGACTACAATTGCTACTACGACTACTACTGTTGCTACGACTACTATGACTGCTATTAGTGCTTGTACTACTACTATTATTATTATTACTACTACTGCTGCTGTTACAACTACGACTATAACTACAACTGCTACTCAAACTTCTACTGCTACTATTACTACTACTGCAGCAACTACTACTACTACTACAACACTACTACTTCTGTTGCTTTTGCCGCTACCACTAGTGACACAACAACCACAGTTGCTATGACTACTGCTACTACTACTGCTACTTTTGCTATTGTTGCTCTTAGAACTATCACTACTGCTGCTGCTACTATTACTACTACTACTACTACTTTGGCTACTACTACCACTACTACTACTACAGCCATTATAACTACTACTGTTGTAGCTACTACTACTACTACTACTACTACTACCACTACTACTACAACAACAACTACGACTACTACTTCTAATACTGCTACTATTACAACTATTACTACTACTACTATTATTACTACTACTACAACTACTACTGCTGCTGCTACCACTACTTCTACAGCTACTACTATAACTATTACTACTACTAATATTATTATTTGTACTTCTACTACTACTACTAGTACTACTACTAGTACTACTACTACTACAACTATTACTACTACAAGTACAACTACTACTATTGCTGCAACTACTGCTATTACTTCTACTAAAGCTATTACTACTACTATTACTATTACTAAAGCTACTACTGCTCCTGCTAATACTACGATTGGTACTACTACTGCTACTTCTACAAGTACTACTACTACTCCAACTGCTACTACTCAAACTGCTACTACTACTTCTATTATTACTTCTACTACTTCGGTTGCTGCACCTAATGCTACTCCAACAACTACTACTACCTCTACTACTGTTACCACTACTACTACAATAATTGCTGCTATAACTTCTACTACTCCCACTACTACTACTTTTGCTACTGCTACAACTATGATTGTTGCTACCAGAACCACTACTACTACTCCTATTACTACTACTACTACTTCTATTACTATTACGACGACTACTACTATTACTATTGCGACTATTATTACTACTACTACCACTACTACTACTGATACCAGGCATAGTGCGAAATTTGTAAAACAGGAAAACAGAAAGTAGCTTATATATAAAGCTTAACTTACAGTTGATATGGCTGGAGATTTCAGAATTCTTGAAGAAAAATAACAAAGCCTCTTTGCAAATTGCAAACTTTCCGATCTGCCTTTATTCATAAGCTCAGCCCTCCTTATAGGGGCGTGAAGATACAAGCAGAAGAGATAAGCATGCCATCACTTCTGCTACATACTAAAAGCTAAGGGCAGACAGACCTGCCCTTGATATCCGTAAAGCCAAAGACCAAGGACAGACAGACCTGCCCTTGATAGCTGTAAAGCACTTCTTATAGTACAATCCACCTAGTATAATATGCATGCTACATGCTAGTGCTGACTACTACTAACCCACCACGCTTCTGTTGCTGGTGTGGATGATGGGCTAGAATTGAAAAGGGCGGGATCGATGGGCCGTTGAAATAGTTAGGTTCAGGGCCCGGCCTAGTTGTTCATCATGCTGCCTTACTGTTGGGTACCATTGGGCCCAAAATTTGTTTGTGGCCCGTAGTCGGTAGCACTCATTCGCCTTTTGGGCGTGCAGCTCATGAAATTGTATTAATGCTGATATTGCGTCTCGGGAGGCCTGCTCCTCCAAGTGTCGTAGGTCATCTCTGATGGACTCGCGCACTTCTGCAGGGGCTGCTGGGTCACCAAGCAGGTTGAGTAGTTGTTTGTACTGGAGAACCGGTCCAGTAGGCCCATTAGTTGTTGTAGTGCTCTGGGCCTTGGTAGTGCTTGCACCTCGTGCAGGGCCAAGGAGATTAGGTGAAGTTGTTCCTGCTCCTTGTTGCTCGGCCATCCTGAAAATATTGCAGAGCAGACCAGACGGGATAAAGAATCAGCCAATTGATAGTTACTTCCATCAATATGCTCAAATTGGATGTTCACTCCTGTGCCTGTAATGTAGTCAGCAAACGCAAGCCATCTAACCCTTGATGGCTTGTTATTTGCGAATTTGTTGAAGAAACTGATTATCGCCTGACAATCAGTTCTGATGACCAGCTCTGCCCTGTCCAGATAATAAATTTTTAGGGATTCAAGAGAGTTCATCACCGCGTATATTTCTGCATCAATGGCTGACTTAGGTGGGTTGTATTTCCCACTTGCATATGCACATACTCTCTCTGTGGATCGAGGATCAAACTTCTGCATCTTCCACTTGCATACGCCTCCCCATCCGTCCATACAGCCGTCAGCCTCCAGTACTAGGTAGCTTCCTTCAGGTGGGACTTCCAGATCTGGTAGAGTTTGAACAAGGCCTTTAATCTGCTTAACCAGGTCCCAATCCCTTGAATTCCACCTTTTCTCTCCTGTGGGGCTAGTCTTGGAATATAGAGGCCCTAGCAACTTACCCAGGTTTGGTATATAATTACGGGCATAGTTCAATATGCCAAGCCATGACCTGAGCCCTTTTGTTGTCTTCAACTCACGATCCTGGACAGTCGCTATTTTCTTAATGATATGAGGTTGAAGCTTTATCCTCTGGCTGCCGATGATGGAGCCTAAGAATTCGACCTCCCTGACTGCAACCTTCATTTTTGTTGGACTGAGTACTAGGCCATTGTCCTCACATATTGCCAGCATAGTCTGGAGGTGCTCCGCATGTTGTTCTTCTATTTCAGAGAATACTAAAATGTCGTCAATATAAACAGCTATAAAGCCCTCTGTACCTGCGAAGCATTGATCCATCTTCCTTTGGAAGACAGCTGGCGCGTTCTTCAGTCCAAATGGCATCACCAGCCATTCATATAAGCCCTCAGGGACCCAGAAGGCAGTCCACTCCACCGAGTCAGGGTGCATGGCGACTTGGTGGAAGCCGCTCTTTAGGTCAAACTTAGAGTAAATCTTACTCCTGCTCACCCTCTTCAATATGGTATTGATGCCTGGAAGACTGTATTGATCCTTATTAGTTAGATCATTCAGCCTCTTGTAATTAAAAACAAGACGCTCCTTGCCCTTGACCTCCTCGCCTGTGGCTGGATCAATGCTTGTCCCTGAGTTGACAATGATGGCCGTTGTCCTGTGCCTGCTCTGGCTTGGCCTGATTACCTTAATATCCAGCAAAGCTTGTATGTGTCTTTTGAAAGCATCATGCAACTGGGGGGTTACATGCTTCAGAGGCTTGTCGGTGATTGTAAATTCTGGATTTTTCAGGTCCAGGTGGCACACCACCTGGTTCTTCGTCCAGTGCCGCAGAGGGTCCTCTCCGATGTAGCCTGCGTCCTTGAGCCGCTGCATTAATGGCTCAAACTTCATTAGGAAAGTCCTCCTGCTTTCTTCCTTGTTATAGTGGACGGCTTCCTGGATGCTGATGTACTCGTCCTCCTCGAGGTCGAGCTCCTCCAATGCCGCTGTAATGGCTGCAGCTGGGGTAGTATTGATAATGGTAAGGTTTTTATAAAAAGTGACAACACTTCCCTCAATTCGTACCCTTCCCTGCATAGCTCAGATGAAGTTACACCCGATTATCATTTGGATTCCGTCACCAAGTTCCATCCGGAAGCTGTACGTGTATGGGATACGGAAGACATTCTCTCCGATGTACATACGCCCTTGCTTGAGCTTTCGGTTGGCTGTCTGCTTCGAGTTGATGCCGCTGAAGTGGACGACGAAGCTATTGCATTCGGTGGCTTCTGGGGGTATGGAGGACTCATCTACACAGCAGGTAGTGGCTCCCGTATCCAGGATTGCTCTGACCTGAAATTTGTTAAGTCCAGGGATCTCAAGTTCTACCTGCATGTTATACAGCATGTTCTAGATGATCCGCTGGTTTGAATGCTGCTGCCCTGCCTCTTGGCTTGCCGTAGAAATTTTATGAATGCTTTCTTGGATCAATACGTTAGCACCTTCAGAGGTGGACACTTCCTTCCCCTTTGCCTGAAGCCGGCATCTGTCTGCTTCTTCGAGCTCTTTCTGATCCCGTAGGAGCTTCTTCTCTAACTCTAGCTCCTGGACCTTCCCCTTATAGAACTCGACCTCCGTCTTCAGTCTTTCTATCTCCCCATTGCACCAGGCTATATAATATTGCTGCTCTTGGAGCAACTGGTGTGAAGAAAGTTGAGCTGGTGCTGCTGGCTCGACTGGAACCTGCTTTTTAAAATAAAAGGGGCCACAGAGATTGCATACCGAAACTTTGCAGTTTGGGCAGTGTATCCGCGCTCTTTGCATTGTTTTTGTTTTACAGCACGAACAGCTTTCATATTGTGCTGGTATGAAGCCGTTGTGCTCCCACTGGTGTAGGCAGTTCATCTGTTCTTCTGGCAGCTTTATCAGTGGCCTGTAGCTGCCTCCGAGTTCCCCAAGCATAAATATAGTTTCCCTGGTAGTAGGAAACATTGTCCTGAGTGTTTGCTCGGCCTCCTCATCTTCATTTTCTGAGACACTAAAAATGGCGTCACTTTCAGCTTCCCCCTCATGGACTGATAGGACGTCATAGTCCTCTGGTATTACTATCTGCTCAAGAACCGCCATCCTTCTTACATTTTTCTTCTCATTGGGACACTCCCTGGCGAAATGTCCCTCTTGTCCGCAAAGGAAGCACCTGCACTTCCTATTCCTCAGTAGATGTTTCCTCTTTTCAACCCTTATGTGAGTCTCATGGGGTTTACCCCGATAAGTCTTTGACCTTCTCAACCCATACCTTTTCTCCTTTGGGTAATACCCAGTTATTGGTATTTGGCTACAGAACGAGAGGTCCTTTAGTGACCTCCGGAATGCTGCTTCCTTGCATTCTGCTTCCAAGTACTTATGCGCAAAGAGGATGCGCGGTAGTACCCCTACTTGGACGCCTGAATACTTCTGATCAAATGCCTCCTTTATGCGCCTCCCAAAGTCTGCAGGCATCTTCAGCCAGAATTTCTCAGAAAGCTCTGCTCCGGTATACAATCTCCCTGATTTAGCAGACAGTCTTAAGTAGTCATTCATATACTTGACAATGTTTTTGACATTGTCGCAAGACAGGCGCTCGAGGTCCCGGTATGCTTCATCTTGAATGTCTGTAGAGCCTGTTGTTGGGTCCTCTAATGTGAATACATGCCGCATCTGGGACAATATGTTTTGCATCCCCTCACACCCTTCCCCAGTTGTTATTAGGCCTTGGTACTCGATGCTGTATTGCATGCGCCATTGAATCCATGTAAGTTTCTCTACTTCCCCAAGTAGGTTCTCGATGTAATCCAGCTTATCCCTTACATCTGTGAAGGCCATGCTTGCCACGTGATTCCTGGTTATGGACTCCCATCTGGAGAAGGCGTCATCAAACATCCCTAATTGCTCAGGGATGACGAAGAGAGCCCCTCCGTTCTGCTGGGCTGAGGGTAGTGTCCACATCTCATTATTTACTGCTCTTTTGAACGTGGCTCTCTCAGGAACCCTGAAGATCGGTTCCTGTCTGTGTGATGCCTCAGCTGGTGGATAGCTGGGAGGCCCCATTGATACATCAGCAGGGGGTTGATATGGCGAGATAACTGCACTAGATGAGAAGATTGACTCCGATAACCTTCTCAGTGCTGGGTACTCAAGGTTTAGTTCCTCAATTCCTTCGGCAATTATGTTGTCGCCGCCTTCAACCTCATCGTCTGGGTATTCATCCCAGATTGGTGAGAGCACATCTTCCTTGTTAGTGGGTAAGCCCCATTCTGGTGCCGTCTTCCTTGTCGGGTAATCAGTCGTTCCTTCTTCCTGGAGCTCTTCACTGAGGCAGAAATAAAAGAAGGTCCCTTCCTCGTCGCTAGGTTCATCTCGAGTTTTAGCTATGGACCGAGGTGCAGAGGCCCCTGGGCGTGCATCCTCTACATAGCCTTCCTCAGGAGTTGCCTGCTCATGGTCGGGTCTCATGATGGATACTGCAATTATTTGCCTAGCGATCTCTTCTTCATCGCTTGGCAGCTCCTCCCCTTTCTCGTAGACTGATAACCTTGGTGTGGTACTTGCATAGTTTCGGAAACTAAGAGCAATGCTCCCATCAAGCAGTTCCCGACTTAGTACTTCCGTCGGCTGTAGAGGGCTAGATGCCCTTGTTGGTTTTATAGTCCAGTTGTGGCCTTGGATACCCTCAGCTGAGTACCGCCTTCCTGGGAGTGCCTTCACCCCATGGCTCACCAGATATTCCACTACTCCTCTAACTTCGTAGGCGAACCCTACGTTTGGCGTGTTAGAGAGCCTGCCGATAAGGCCTCTGGTGACCAGCAAGTTGGCCTCGCTGTTCTGCCACAGCCTATAGCCCTTCGTTAGAATGGACACCTGAATGTTTCTGTAAAAATCACCGATGGTTAACATAATATTGGGGATGACATAAACAAGTTGGCTTCCCCTAGCCAAGTCCACCTCCATGGTGGCTATGATGGATTTGTCCCCAACCCAACGGTTATCCCTAAAGAGGACAAGGGACAGAGTACCTTCCTCCTGCCTGTGGAGGGTTTGTATCCTTACTTGCAGTGCACCCAAGTGGATGTAATTGAAACCACTCTGCTGAAGTTGACGGAAGCTCTCGTCCTGGATGAACCTCCGATCTTGTTGATCATCATCAGTGCATAGTATCGCCTCCTCAGATCTATGCATATAGACCCGGTGGTGTTCGTCATCACTTCGAGAATGGTACAGAACCTCAGCTGGAATAATGGAGGCCCGCTCCCTCATGGATATCCTGAGATTAGCTTGCGGATCAATGTGCTGTTCCAGGACATGCTGGGTCGCCGACTTCCTGGTCAGGCGCCTCCCAAGCCTCCTGGCTCCTTGCTGAACGTTGTGGAGCCTTCGCTGCCCTCGACTGTATTGTCTGATCCTGTCCTCAAACAAGGGGAGAGGGTTCGAGGAAGATGCTTGTTCGGCCATGGTAGGTCAGCACTAGTGACAAGTTTACTGTTTTCCTTCTCAAGGATATGAAATGGGTCACGGAACACCCGGAGAGTGCCCTGAGCCTCCTTGGGCTTATGTTTAAGAGAAAGTAGGTTTTTCTAGACCTCTGTTATTGTTTTGTGTAGTTCCTTTATAGGGTATCCCTCTTCCTGAGTGAAGTGCCCTGACTCCCTAAGCAATTTTGTTACTAGATCACGGAGCTCTTCCCTTGATGGTGACCGATTATCTAGGAACACAGATGTTAGGTTTTTAACTGCTTCTCTTAGGTTTGAAACTTCTTGCTCTAGATGCTCACACTTTTCAATGATTTGCTTAAAATGCTTAAGGTGAACCCTGGATGAGAGGTAAGTGCGGTCGTAGACGACGGCTAAGTTGTGTGCTAACTGGTTTAGTGTTACTGGATGTGATGAGATCAGGTCAAGATACTCCAGATTAGCGGTTCGAGATTTGCTATACCAATCCTGAACGGATTTCTCCCAGACATCAGACATCCAGCTGCCCCGGAAGATTGTTGGCAGAACCAGGTTCAGGAATGCTAGTGATGAGGGAATCAGACGGACGTTTTCCTTGGTCTTACAATCTCTGCCAAGATGAGATTCATTCTTTTTCCCCTCGACTTTAGCACTCACAGATAACCAAGCTCACACTGCGAATCCTCAAGTGCCCCTAGCTTCTAACGTCTGAGGAACCCAAACAGATAGTACCGCAATCCTTCCCCGGAAACCCTTTGTATCTTAACCCAAAGAAATTTCACACTTGAGCCATATTACATAACTCGGCTCTGATACCAGGCATAGTGCGGAATTTGTAAAACAGGAAAACAGAAAGTAGCTTATATATCAAGCTTAACTTACAGTTGATATGGCTGGAGATTTCAGAGTTCTTGAAGAAAAATAACAGAGCCTCTTTGCAAATTGCAAACTTTCCGATCTGCCTTTATTCATAAGCTCAGCCCTCCTTATAGGGGCGTGAAGATACAAGCAGAAGAGATAAGCATGCCATCACTTCTGCTACATACTAAAAGCTAAGGGCAGACAGACCTGCCCTTGATATCCGTAAAGCCAAAGACCAAGGACAGACAGACCTGCCCTTGATAGCTGTAAAGCACTTCTTATAGTACAATCCACCTAGTATAATATGCATGCTACATGCTAGTGCTGACTACTACTAACATAATGTAACTAGTGCTCCAACTTCTACTATTACTACTGCTGCTATTACTACTACTGCTACTACAGCTGCTAATGCTACTAGTAGTACTACTACTCCTTCCACTACTACCACTTCTATTATTTCTACTACTACTGCTGCTACTTTGGTTCCAACACATGATGCCACTCCTACTACTACTACTACAACTTTTGCTATTACTACTACTACTTCTACTACTACTAGTACTACAGCCACTACTTCTACTACTACTGCTGCTGCTGCTGCTACTGATGCTACTATAGCTATTGCTGCTAAAACTTCTACAACTATGAGTACAACAACTGCTACTAATACTATTAGTACTGCTACAACTGTTGCTCTTACAACCATGGTTTTACCTTTTGGCCGGTCCTGAACCGAAACCCTATTTTGGGTTTCGGTTAGGGTTTACTGTTCATTACTGTTCATCTTCACCAATACGCAGGGGCGGGAGCTCGCTGGGCTCGAGCGCGGGCGGGCAGGTGGGAGCTCGCAAGCTCGTGTGGGCGGGTGTGCGGGAGCTCGCGAGGATCGCGCCGACGGGGGTGGGGAGGGTGGGGGAGGGGGTGGGGGGTTTGGGGGGACCTCATGTCAGGTTCGTGTTCGAGCCCAAGGACCCTGTGCACTCGCGAGTCTGTCGCCGCTCCGTCACCTATCTCGTGCCCTCACCAACCTGACCCGTACTCCCGCAAGCTGAGACTGGCCTTACACTAGGGCCAACGCTATCGCCAATTTGGTTTCGACGTCTTTATCGGTTTCTGTTATATATTGTTCGTGGACATAATATTATTCACGTAATTATTCTTTATTTTCTAAAATTTTTAAACATATTATAATTTTTTTAATTTGAAGTTAAAAAATAATTCAAATAAAGTTAAATTTTAGTCAAAATATAATTAATAAAAAAATTATTTTGGTTAAAACTGAAATTAAAATGATTTTGATCGAAACACGTTGATTTTTTTGTTCACGTGCATGCGTACATGATCGTTCCACCAAAAGTAAAAGCAAAAAAAAATCTGTGTCGGTCTTACCCCCATGTGAATCGCTGTCATGAGATTGCGTAAAGTTAGTTATTCTCGTATGTCTGTAAATGTTCATCTGTATCGTTCAGGTACTGAATTAATAATTCCATATCCAGATGTTTTAAACTCAACTGATAATGATGATGATTAGTTGTATTACATTATATTTAATAAATTATGTATATATCAATTATATTTTAATAATAAGTTAAATTTGCTTAAGTTAATTTTTATTTTTTTAATTATATTCATATTATTTCTTATATATTTTTTTATATAATAATATATAAAAATAGTGGTTAACTATCAAAATTAATTTTAATTAATTAAAATAATATTTAATATTGTGATAAAATTAATTATAAATTCTTTCATAATTTTTACTTTTTTATAAAAAAATTTTAAAATTTTATCGTATTTTTAATTTCAAGTCAAAGTACAGTCAAAATATAGTCAAACTGTGGTCAACACACAATTAATAACTAAAAAAAATCAGCGTGCCCCTCAACAAGGTTCACTTAATGCTATCAATCAGCATCTTGCCGTAATTTCCCCTGAACACTTCGCACAGTGTGATATTTATTTCTCATGAGTTACTGGACCACTTTTACTATGTGTTGTCCATCAATATGGTTATTATTTTCCTTTTGGACCTTTGATGTATGGTTATACTTCAGAACCGCTGCCACGAGATTGCACAGAGCTAGTTGTTCTAGCTCATATGCCTACAAATGCTCGTCCGGATCATCCAGGTACTGAATTTGTAATTCCACACCCAGATGTTCCAAACTCAACTGATGATGATTATGATGATTAGTTATATTATCTTAGAATTTATAAATTATGTATGTGTGAAATATATTTTAATGAAAAGTTAAATGTGCTTATGTTAATTTTTAAATTTTAATCATATTCATATTATTTCTTGTATGTTTTTTTAATACACTAATATATATTAAAAGTAGACTATATCAGTGACTAACTATCAAAATTAATATTAATTAAATAAAATAATATTTTATATTATGATAAAATTAAATATAAATTCATTCCTTATTTTTCAAATTTCTCGAAATTTTTTTCAATATTTTATCGTATTTTTAATTTGAAGTCAAAGTACAATCAAAATATAGTCAAACTCTGGTCAACACCCAATTAATAATTTAAAAAAATCTTTTGGCCGAGACTGAAACCGAAACAGCCGAAACGGCCGAAACGTATCGGTTTCGCTGGGTCCCGAGACTGAAACCGAAACCGAAACCACAGCATAAAACCTTGGCTACAACTACTACGACTACTGCTACTGCTACTACTATTGTTGCTGCTACTTCTTCTACCACTACTACTTCGACTACAACTACTGGTACTTCTACTACGGCCATTAATGCTAGTACCGTACTCCTACTGCTACAACTTCTACTACCACAGCTACTACTACTACTACCACCACCACCACCACCACTACTACTACTACTCCTACCACTACTACAACTACTGCTGCAATTGCTACTGCTGCTACTCCTCCTATTGCTACTGCTACTTCTCCTACAACTTCTACCACTCCTACTACTACTACTGAAACTACACTACTACTGCTTCTATTGCAACTATTACTATTGCTACTACTATTTCTGCTACAACTACCACTTCTACTACTACAGGTACCGCTACTATACTTCCACTACAACTACTATTAGTACTACCGCTTCTGCTACTACTGCTACTGCTACTATTACTATAGATACAATAGCCATGACTACTACTATGACTACTACTACTGTTTATTCTACTACTTCTACTACTGCTACTAGTACTATTATTACTACTACTACTAGTACTACTACTACTACTATTACTACTACTAGTAGTACTACTGGTACTACTACTATTGCTACTACAACTATGACTTCCACTATTGCTACAAATACAACTACTCCAACTACTACTACTTCTATGACTTTTCCCACAACAACAACTGCTACTCCTTCTCTGACTACTATGATAATGGCTCTTACTACTACTGCTACAACTACTCATATTGCTACTACTACTACTACTACTGCTCCTACTGCTACTACTACTACTACTACTACTACCTCCACTACTGCTACTGCTGCTACTACTGCTATAACTACTTCCACTACTACTACCGCTACCACAGCTACTATAGCTACTACTACTACTACTCTCGCTGTTGCTACTACCGGTACTGCTACTACTACTACTACTACTATTACTCCTGCTGCTACTATTGCTACTTCTACTACAGCTACTACTACTACAACTATTGCTGCTTCTATTGCTAATACTACTACTGCTAATAGTACTACTACTATTATTACATATATGACTAATACTTCTACTCATACTGTTGCTGCTGCTAATACTACTGCAACTGCTACTACTACTACTACAACTGCTATTATTGCTGCTACTACAACTACTACTACTACAGCTACAACTTTTGCAACTACTACTACTGCTGCAGCTACTACTAGTCCAACTACTACTACTCCTTTCGTAGCTACTACTACTTCTGCTATTACCACTACTACTTCTTTTCCTACCAGTATTACTTCTGCTAATAGCACTCTACTACTGTGACTATTACAGCTGCTACTGCTACTGCTACAATGACTACAACTACTGCTACTACTACTTGTACTTGTACAGCTAATGCTACCACTACTACGACTACTATACCGCTACTACTACTACTACTACTGTAATTATCGCAATGACTACTACTACAACTACTATTACTACTGCTACTATTGATTTGGTTGCTAGAACAACAACTATTAGTACAACTACTGCTGCTACTATTACTACTACTATTGCTATGAGTAATGCTACAATAACTACTACTAATTCTAACACTAATAAACTACCCCTACAACAACTACTGCTTCTGCTACTATTACTGCTACTACTATTACTACTGCAGACACTACTACTACTACTACGACACTACTTCTACAATAGCAACATTTGCTGCAACTACTGCTACTGCTACAGCTACTATTACTGCTGCTGCTTCTACAACTACAACTACTGTTATTGCTGTTGCTACTACTACTACTACTACGACTACTGCTACTACTACTACTACTACTATTACTACTACTGTAACAACTATTATTACCAATACTTCTATTATTACTGCTACTACCACTACAACAACTACAACTGCTATTGCTACTCCTACTACTACTACAACTTCTACCACTATTAATGCTACTACTTCTACAACTTCTACTGCTATTTCTTCGACTACTCCTACTACAACTACAATTACTACTATGACTACTGCTGCTGGTGCTTCTTCGACAACTACTACTTCTACTTGAAATACTACTGCTACTACAACTAAGGGTACTACTACTCCTACTACCACTCCTACTTCAACTACGACTACTCCTACTACTACTACTGCCACTACTACTGCCACTACTAATATTACTACTATTACTACTACAACTACTACTATAACTACTTCTACCACTACTCGTACTCCTATTACTACTCCTACTACTACTACTACTACTACTACTTGCACTACTATTAATACTACCACTCTTACTATTGCTACGACTACTTTTACTGCTTCGGCTACTACAAATACTACTATTATTACTACCACTACTACTACTACTACTACTACTACTTTTCCCACAATGACAACAACTACTCCTTCTCTGACTACTACGACAGCTGCTGATTCTACTACTACTACTGCTACCTCTAATATTGCTACTAGTGCTACTACTACTACTACTGCTACTACTACCACTGCTACTGCTACAACAACCACCGCAACTACTACTATCACAGCCACTGCTTTTACAACTATAGCGACTACTACTACTACATCACTACTACTTCGGTTGCTGTTGCCGCTACTACAAGGGCTACTACAGCTACACTTGCTGCCACTATTGCTACTACTACAGCTACTATTGCTGCTACTACATTTACAACAACTACTACTGCTACTTCTGCTTAGTACTACTACTAAAATGACTACTATTAATTCTACTACTACTATTGCTACTACTACTATGGCAACTACAACTACTAGTACTACTACTAATAATATTACTACTACAACTACTATATCTACTACCTCTATTACTACTATTACTACTATAATTACTACTACTACAACTATTACTACTACTATTGCAACTACTATTATTACAAATACTTCTATTATTACTACTCTTACCACTACAACTACTACAATTACTACAACTACAACAACAACAACTACTACTACTACTACTACAACTGCTACTTTTACTACTACAACTGCTTCTACTACTCCTACTACAACTACAATTACTACTATGACGTGCTGCTATTGCTGCTGCTAGTAGTACTACTGCTACTTATATTACTACCGCTACTACTACTACTGGCATTGCTACTCCTACTGCCACTCCTATTACTACTAATACTACTCCTACTACTGCTGCTGCTGCTGCTACGACTACCCCTACTAATGCTACTACTATTGCTGTTACCACTACTACTACTACTATTACTACTACAACTACAACTACATCTACTTCTACTACTACTCCTACTCCAATTACTACTCCTACTTCTACTGCTACTACAACTACTTGTACTGCTACTCATACTACTACTCCTACTACTACTACAACTACTCTTACTACTGCTGCTACTACTGCTGCTACTAATACAACTAATATTATTACTACCAATACTACTACTACTTCTACTGCTACTAATTTTCCCACAAAAATAACAACTATTCCTTCTTCGACGACTGCAACTGTTACTACTACTACTATTGCTACAACTATTCCTATTGTTACAATTACTACTACTACTACTATTACCACCACCTCTACTACTGTTAAAACTGCTACTATTACTACAACTGCTTCTACTACTACTGCTACTACTTCTACTACTACTAGTACTACTGTTACTGCTGCTACATCGATCGTGACAACAACTACTACTGCTACTGCTACTGCGACTACTGCTACTGATACTACTACAATAACTACTACTACTTCTACTCAAACTGCTGCAACTACTACTAGTATTACTAGTGCTACTACTACTACTGCAACTACTACTACAAGTACTACTACTACTACTACAACAACAACAACTAATACTACTGCTACTACTACTACTACTGCTACTACTAGTCCTACTTCATTTCCTACTACAATTACTTCTACTACTAGTACTGCTACTACTACTAGTACCATTAGCGCTACTAATGCTACTACTGCAACAACTACAACAACTATTACTACTACTACTAATGTTACCACTTCTATGACTTCTACTACTACTCCTCCTACTACTACTGCTACTTCAACTACTTATACTACTATTACAACTAAAACTACAACAACTACTACTACTGGTACTCTTATTGCTACTACTATGACTAATACAGCGACTACTACTAGTAATACAACACTACTACTTCTACTGCAGTTGTTGTTATTACCTGTGCTACTACAACTATAGTTGTTGCGATACCGCTACTACTACTACAACTACTACTGCTGCTGCCCTTACAACTGCAACTACCGCTGCTGCTCTCACAACTACTATTACTACTACTACTACTACTACTACTACTACTACTACTACTACTACTACTACTACTACTACTACTCCTGCTGCTGCTGCTGCTGCCGCCGCTGCCGCTGCTACTACTACTACTACTTCCATTACTAGTAATACTACTATTATAATGACAACTACAACAACTACTGCTACAACTACCACTACTACCACTATAACTACTACTATTACTACTACTACTACTTCCACTTCTACAACTCTTGCTACTACTAATACTCCTACTACTACTGCTACTGCTACTGCTACTAATACTACTACTACTACTGCTACAACTATTACTACTACTACTACTGCTACTACTACTACTAGTACTTCTACAACAACAACAACTACTACTACTACTACTCATACTGCTGCTACAGCTACTGCTACTCCAACTACTTTTGCTACTACTATCACTACTACTTCTACATCTACTATTATTACTAATTCTACAATAATTACTAGTACTACTACACAACTATTACTACTACTACTACTACACCTACTACTACTACTACTACTACTACTACAATTACTACCACTACTATTACTACTACTACAGCTTCCCCTACTCGAACCCCTACTACTAAACTTCTACTACTACTTCTACTGTACTACTACTACTACAACTACGAACCCCTACTACTAAACTTCTACTACTACTTCTATTACTACTAGTATTGCTACTACTAGTACTAATGTTACTACTATGACTACTACTTCTGTGACTACTATTGCTACCACACTTATTACTTCTATTACTACTACTACTGCTGCTGCTGCTACTAATACTTCTACTACTACTACTTCTACTATGACCCCTACTATTATTCCTACTCTTACTCCTACTCCAACTATAACTCCTACTACTACTTCAACTACTATAACTACTGCTACAAGTACAACTCTTGCAACTACTCTTACTAATACAACAACAACAACTGCTACTACTGCTCCTCCTCCTCCTACAACTACTACAAGTTCTACTACTACTACTACTACTCCTACTTGTACATCTGCTACAACTACCACACATACATAAACTCATACTCCCAAAAATTTGCCTACTGTTACTTCTACTACAAGAATTATTGCTACTCCTATTACTGCAACTACTACTACTAATGCGACTATTACTACTACTGCTGCTATTACTACTACTACTATGGCAACTACAACTACTAGTAGTACTACTAATAATATTACTACTACGACTACTATATCTACTACCTCTAATACTACTACTAGTACTACAATTACTACTACAACAACTATTACTACTACTATTGCAACTACTATTATTACAAATACTTCTATTATTACTACTCTTATCACTACAACTACTACAATTACTACAACAACAACAACAACTACTACTACTACTCCTAGTACAACTACAATTACTACTATGACTAGTGCTGCTATTGCTGCTGCTGCTGCTACTACTGCTACTTCTATTACTACCGCTACTACTACTACTGGCATTGCTTCTCCTACTGCCACTACTACTACTACTAGTACTAAACCTACTACTACTGTTGCTGCTGCTACGACTACCTCTATAAATGCTACTGCTATTACTGTTACCACCACTACTACTACTATTACTAATACAACTACAACTACTACTACTACTCTAATTACTACTACTACTACTACTCCTACTACAACTACTACTACAATTACTACTACTACTATTACTACTACTACAGCTTCTACTAGTCGAACCCCTACTCCTACTACACTTCAACTACTACTTCTACTGTTACTACTACTACAACAACTACTACTGCTACTACTTCTATTACCACTACTACTGTTATTACTACTAGTATTCCTACTACTAGTACTAATGATACTACTATGACTAATAATTCTGTGACTACTACTGCTACCACACCTATTACTTCTACTACTACTACTGCTGCTACTAATACTTCTACTACTACAACTTCTGCTATGACCCC
This sequence comes from Trichopus zeylanicus subsp. travancoricus, assembly GCA_005019695.1. Classification (NCBI taxonomy): domain Eukaryota; kingdom Viridiplantae; phylum Streptophyta; class Magnoliopsida; order Dioscoreales; family Dioscoreaceae; genus Trichopus; species Trichopus zeylanicus. The sequence goes on from RXID01011304.1 coordinate 25,572, forward strand.
TACTACTATTCCTACTCTTACTCCTACTCCAATTGTAACTCCTACTACTACTTCAACTATTATAACTACTGCTACAAGCACAACTCTTACAATAACTACTACTACTAATACAACAATAACTACTACTACTACTGCTCCTCGTCCTCCTACAACTACTACAAGTACTACTACTACTACTACTCCTCCTACTTGTACATCTGCTACAACTACTACACATACACAAACTCGTACTCCCAAAAATACGCCTACTGTTACTTCTGCAACTAGAATTACTACAACTCCAATTACTGTAACTACTACTACTAATACGACTATTACTACTACTACGACTTCTACTACTACTACTACTGCTATTACTACTACAACTATTACCACTACTATTACTACAACTCCTGCTACCACTACTACTGCTACTACTGTTGCCGCTACTACCTCTACTGCTACTACTACTACTTCTACTACTACTATTACAACTACTGCTACTACTATTACTACTGCTGCTGCTACTACTGCTACAACCACTATGACTACTAATATTACTATTACTACAACTACTATAACTACTACAACTACCGCTACTACTACTATTCCTACCACTTTTATTCCTGCAACTTCTGCTGCTGCATCTACTACTACGACCAATACTACTAGTACTACTACTAGTTCTGCAACTACTACTCCAACTCCAACTCCTACTGCTATTCCAAATACTACTACTTCTACTTCTACTACTACTACTACTATTACTACTACTACTACTACCACTAGTACTACTACTACTACCACCACTACTCCAACTACAGCTATTACGGCCACTCCACCTACTACTACTATTGCTACTACAACTACTCCTATTACCACTCGTACCCCTATGCTTACAACTACTACAACTCCTACGCGGACTACTATAATTACTAGTACTCCGACTAGTACTACAACTACCACTACAACTCGTATTGTCACCCCTACTCCAACACCTACTCCCACTACTGCTGCTACTAGTACTGCTACTATAGCTACTGCTACTAGTACTGCTACCACAACTACTTTTGCCACTAGTACTGCAGCTACTACTACTACTACTACTATTGCTACTACTACTAGTACTACTACTACTACAACAACAACTATTACAACTATGGCTACTACTACTACTACTACTACTTCTATTGCTAGTACTAGTACTACTACTACTACTATTTCTACTACTACTACTAGTGCTACAACTACAGTTACTGCTGTTGCTACTAATACTACTCCAACTACTACAACTGCTACTACTACTATTGCTATGAATGATACAACTGCTTCTACTACTACTACTTCTACTACTATCGCTACTAGTGTGACTACTACAACTGCTACTACTGTTACTACGGCTGCTACTACTTTTCTACTACTGTCATTGCTGCTACAACTTCTCCTATTTCTACTATTACTGCTACAACTACTACTGCTATAGCTACAACAACTACCACCACTAAAAGTGCAGCTACTACCACTACTACTATGACTACTACTACTACTACTACTACTACTACAACAACAACAACTACTACTACAACTACTACTACTACTACTACTACTACTACTTCTACTCCTACTCCTACTCCTACTACTACTACTATGGCATATACTAAAACTACTACTAGTAGTATAGCTACTACTTCTGCTAAGACAACTACTGTCTCTGCTACTATTGCTACTAATCCTGCTACTACTACTGTAATTACAACTGCTACTAATCCTGCTGCTACTACTATAATTATAGCTGCTGCTACAACTACTGCCTCTCCTACTACTGCTACTATTGCTACTACAACTACTTTACTACTTCTACTACTAGAACAATATTGCTACTACTGCTGCTCCAACTACTATTACTATTACTACTGCTACAATAACTACTACTCCGACTACAGCTATTGCTAGCACTACCACTGCTACTACTACAACTACTGCTACTGCTACTACTACTGCTGCTATGCCTACTGCTACTACTGCTACTCCTACTGGTACTACCGCTACTACTCCTACTACTAATCCAACTACTACTTTTGTTGCTACTACTACTAGTACCGCTACTGGTACCGTTGTTACTACTACTACTACTACTATACTATGACTACTATGACTACTATAACTTTGACTACTTCTTCTACAACTACTTCTACCACTACTTCTATTCCTACTACTACTAGTACTACTACTATGACTACTTCTACTACTACAACTTCTCCTACAACTACTACTACTGCTACTCCTACTGCTACAACTATTACTCTTGCTATTACTCTTGCTACTACTACTACTCCAACTATTACTTTTACTACAGCTACAACTACTACATCTACTAATACTACTACTACTCCTAGTACTACTACTACTACTACTAATACTTCAACAATAACTATTATTATTATTATTACTACTACTACTACTACTACTACTATTGATAGTAAATCTATTCCAACTCCTACTACTACTACTGTTAGAACTATAATTTTTGCTAAAACAACCACTACAACAACGACTACTACTACTACTACTACACCTACTACTTTTGCTTCCACTACTACTGCTACAGCTACCACTACTACTACTGCTACTACAACTACAACAACTACTAACATTGTTACTACTACAACTACTAGCACTACTACTACTACTAGTACTACTGTTGCTACTACTACTACTATTGCTATGGCTCCTGCTACTACTACTATTGTTGCTACTCCGACTGCTACTACTACTATTACTAGTACTACTACTAATACAAATGCTACTAGTACTATTGGTCTTACTACTACAGCTACTACTACTACTATCACTACTACTAGTACAACTGCTGCTACTATTACTACTGCTACTACTGTTGTTGCTACTACTACTACTACTAGTACTCCTCCTCCTCCTGCTACTACTGCTACTACTACTGCTACTACTACTCCTGCTGTAACTACTTTTGCTACTACTGTTGTTACTACTAATACTCCAGTTACTTCTGCTACTAATACTAGTATTGTTACTACTACTACTGCTACTACCACAACAACAACTTCTACTAGTACTAGAACTTGTACTGCTACTGCTACTTCTGCTAATACTAGTATAGCTACTCCTATTGTTACGGCTACTACTGCTACTTGTACTTCCACTACTACAACTACTACTAGTACTACTATTACTACTCTTGTAGCTACTACTGCTTCTACTACTACACTACTCCTACTACTATTACAATTATTACCTCTATCGCTACTATTAGTACTACTACTTCTACTTCTATTGCTACTATTGTAGCAACTTCTACTTCTACTCTTGCTACTACTCCTACTACTACTATTACTACCACTTCTACCGCTACTATTAATACTACTCCTACTACACCAAATGCTACTACTGCTACAACTACTACTACTAGCACTACTGCTACTACTACTACTACTAGCACTACTGCTACTACTACTGCTACTTCTACTGCTGCAACAATTACTACTACTAGCACTACTGCTGCTACAACTACTATTACTACTGCTACTACTATTACAACAATTACTCTAACAACAACCACTACTATTATAGCTGCTGCTGCTACTACTACTACTACTACTACTATGACTACTACTTCTGCAGCTACTTATACTACACCACCACCATTGCTACAACTACTTCTGCTGTTGCCGCTGTTTCTACCACTATAACTATTTTCGCTACTACTACTGCAACTTGTACTTCTACTACGAATACTGCTATTATTTTTGCTACAACTACTAATTCTGCAACTACTACTGCTAATCCTAGTCCGTCAATTACAACTTTTACTACTACTTTTGCTACTACTACTACAGTGATTACTATGACTACTGCTGCTGCTACTACTACCCCTACTTTTGTCACTGTTGCTACTACTACTACAATTATTACTTACTACTATGACTTCTACTATCATTGCTGTAGCTGTTACCACTGCTACTACTACCACTACTCCTCCTACTATTACTACTATTACTGCTACTACTACTGCTGCTGCTACTAAGGCTTCTACTACTATCAGAATTGGCAATACTACTATTACTTATACTAGTACCAATACTAGTACTATCACAACCACTTCTACTTCTAGTACTACTACTACTACTGTAGTGACTACTGCTATTGCTCATACTATTACTACTACAATTATTACAGTTGCTACTACTGCTACTACTGCTACTACTGCTATAGCCCCTACTATTGCCACTATTATAGCTATTACTATTATTATTACTCCTACTACTACTGCTACTACAACTACTACTACTACTACTCCTACTACTTCTCCTTCTCCTGCTCCTCCTACTACTACTACTGCTACTGCTGCTACTACTACTACAGCTACTACCACTACTAGTGCTACTACAACTCAAACTACTACTACTACTAATATTACTACTACTACTACTACTACTACTACTATTATTAATACTACAATAATAATAATAATAATAATAATACAACTATTACTACTTATGCTGCTACTACTACTGCTACTACTACTACTACTACAACTACTATTATTGTTGTTGTTGCTTGTGCTACAACAACTACAACTAGTAATACTTCACCTACCACTACTACTACTGCTACTACTTTTGTTGCGATGACTACCGCTTCTACTTCTACAACTACCATTACTAGTATTACTGGGACTACTTTTGCTTAAACTACTATTTCTACCACTACTGCTACTACTACTACTACTACTACTACTACTACTATAAGTACTAGTAGTACTACTACTGGTGTTGCTACATCTACTTTTGCTACTACTACTACTATTACTACTACTGCTACAGCAACTACCACTACTACGATTGCTGCAACTACTTTTGCTACTACTTCTTTTACTAGTAGTAGCAGCAATGGTAGTAGTAGTATCAGTAGTAACTGAAGTAGTAGTTGTAGTAGTAGTAGTAGTAGCAATAGTAGTAGCGGTAGTAATTATAGTAGTAATACTAGCAGTAGTAGTAATAGTAGTAGTAGTAGCATTAGAAGTTGTCATAGCAGCAGTAGTAGAAGTAGTAGTAGTAGTAATTGTAGTAGTGATAGCGGTAGTAGTGGTACTTGTAGCAGTAGCCATAGTACTAGCAGAAGTAGTAGTAGTTGTAGTGATCATACTAGTAGTGGTAGTTGTAGAAGCAATAGTAGTAGTAGTCATATTAGTAGCTGTTATTGAGGTAGTAGTTGTGTTAGAAGTAGTAGTAATAGCAATAGTAGCAATAGTAGAAGAAATATTAGTAGTAGTGGTAGTAGTAGTAGTAGTAATAGTCGTAGTAGCAGTAGCAGTAGCAGTAGTTACAGCAGTAGTAGTGGTAGTTAGTAGTAGTAGTAGTAGTCGTAGCAGTAGCAGTAGCAGTAGTAGTAGTAGTATCAAAAGTAGTAGTTGTTGTAAAAGTAGCAATCGTAGCATTAGTAGTAGTAATAGCAGGGGCAGTTGCAGAGTAGCAGCAGCATCAGCAGCAACAGTAGTCGTAGCATTAGAAGAAGTAGTAGTAGTAATAGTAGCAGTACTAGTCACAGTAGTAGTATTCGTAGTAGTTATTGTAGTTGTAGTAGCAGTAGTAGTAGTAGTTGTTGTTGTAGTAGTAGTAGGAGTAGCAGCAGCACTCGTAGCCATAATAGTAGTCACAACAGCAGTCATAGCAGTAGTAGTAGTAATAGCAGAAGTACTTATGGTAATAGTAGTAGCAGTAGAAATAGAAGTAATAGTTGCATTAGCAGTAGTAATAGTAGCAGTAGTAGCAGTAGAAGTATACTAATAGTGGTAGTTATAGTAGTAGCAGTATCAATAGCACTAGTAGTAGTTATCATGCTAGTAGTGGTAGTTGTAGAAGTAGTAGTAGTATTAGTAGTAGTTGTAGTAGTACAAGTAGTAGTAATTGAGGGAGCAGTAGTAGCATTAGTAGTAGTAGGAGTAGTACAAGTAGTAGTAGTAGTAGTAGCTATAGCAGTAGTAACAGTAGTCATAGCAGTATCAATCGCACTAGCAGTAGCAGTAGCAGCAGTAGCAGTAGCAGCAGTAGCAGTAGCACAAGCAGTGGTTGTAATAGTAGTCGTAGTAGCCATAGTAGTTATAGTAGTAATACAAGAAGAAGTAGTAGTAATAATAAGAGTAGTAGTAGTACTAGTTCCAATAGTAGTAGTAATAGCAGTAGCAGCAATAGTAGTAGTAGGAATTATAGCAATAACAGTAGCAGTACTATCAGTAGTAGCTATTGTAGTAGTAGTTGTAGTTATAGTAGTAGTATTAGCGAAAGTTGTAGTTGTAGTAGTTGTTATAGTAATTCTAGTGGTAGCATTAGTATTAGTATTAGTCATAATAAAGGTTGTAGCAGCAGTAGCAGATGTAGTAGGGGTAGTAGTAGTTGCTGTTGTTGTTCTTGTAGTAATAGTTCTAGCAGTGGTAGAAGCAGTAGCAATCATAGTAGTGGTAGTAGTAGCAGCATTCGCAACCAAAAGTAGCAGTAAAAGTATTAGTTGCAGTCATTGCTGCAGTAGCAATAGTTGTAGTGGTAGTGGTAGTGGTAATAGAATTAAAAGAAGTAGTAGTAGTAGTAGTAGTTGTTGTAGTAGCATGATAAGTTGTTGGATTAGCAGCAGCAGTAGTAGTAGTAGTTGTTGTAGAAGCAGAAGTAATAGTACCACTAGTGGTTTTATCAGAACTACTAGTAGGAGGAGAAGTAGTTGCAGTAGTTTTTGTAGTAGAAGTCGCAGTAGTAGCAATCAAAGTAGTAGAAGTAGAAGGAATCGTAGTAGTAGGATTATTAATAGTAGTTGTAGTAGAAGCAATAGTAGTAATAGTAGTTGTAGCAGTAGTAGTAGTAGTCACAGTAGTAATAGTAGTAGCAGTAGTAACAGTAGTAGTAATAGTAGTAGTAGAAGTAGAAGTAGTAGTAGCAATAATAGTAGTAATAGAAATAGTAGTAGTAGTAATCGTAGAGTAATACTAGTAGTAGTTGGAGTAGTAGTCGTAGTAGTAGTACTAGTAGTAACAGTAGTAGTAGTAGCGGTTGCAGTAGTAGTAGCAGTAGTAGATGTTGTAGCAGTAGAAGTAGTAGCAGCAGTAGTAGTAATTGTAGCAGCTGTAGCAATAGTAGCTTCAGCGACAACAACAGCAGTAGTAGTAGCAGCTGTAGCAATAGTGGCAGCGGCAATAGTAGAAGTAGTAGTAGTAGTATTAGTAGTAGTTGTAGTAGTAGTAATAGTAGTAGTAGTAGTAGAAGTTGTAGGATTCATAGTAGTAGCCATAGTACAAGTAGTAGTAGCAGTAGTAGCAATAGAAGTAATAGTAGTAGGAGGTGGATTAGTAGTTGTAGTACTAGTAGTAGTTGTAGTAGGAGCAGCAGAAGTTGTAGGAATAGCAGTAGTACTTGTTCTAGAAGAAATAGGAGTAGTAGTAGTAGTTGCTATTGTTGTTGTAGTAGTAATAGTAGGGGGAGGAGTAGCAGTAGTTGTAGTCATGGTGGTAGTAGTAGTAGTAGTTATTGGAGAAGCATTAGTGGCCATAGTAGTAGTATTTGCAGAAGTAGTAGAACTAGGGGAAGCTGTAGTAATAGCTGTAGCAACAGTAGTGGCAGTAGCAATGGTATTGTTAGTACAAGGAGTCATAGTATTAGTAGTAATAGAAGTAGCAGTTGTAGAAGCAGTAATAGTAGCATATTAGTAGTGATAGTAATCATAGTAGTAGTAGCAATTGTAATAGCCATAGTAGTAGTAGTAGTCACTGTAGTAGCAGCAGAAGTAGCTGTAGTAGAAGTAGTAGTTGGAGCTAGAGTAGCAGTAGTAGCCGTAGAAGTAGTAGTAGTAGTAGCAGTAGCAGTAATAGTGGTACTACTAGTAGTAGTAATAGTAGTAGTAATAGCAGTAGTAGTGATAGTTATTGTACTAGTAGTGGTAGAAGTTATAGTAGTAGCAGCATTTGTGGGAGCAGCAACAACATTAGTAGCAGTAGGAGTAGTAGTAGAAATAGTAGTCGTCGTAGTAGCAGTAGTAGTCACCGTAGTAGTAGCTGTAGTAGTAGTAGCAGTAGTTGTAGCAATAGCAATAGAAGTAGTAGTAGTAGCAACAACAACAACAGTATTTGTAGCAATAGAAATAGAAGTAGCGGTAGTAGCAGCAGCAGCAGTAGTTGTAGTGCTAGTAGTAGTAGTAGCAGCCGTAGGAGCGGCCGTAGTAGTAGTAGTAACAACAACAGTAGTAGCAGTAGTAGCAGCAATAGTACTAGTAGTAGTAGGAAAGCTAATAGTAGTAGGAGAAGTGGTAGTAGTAGAAGCAGTAGTGTAAGTGGTAGCAGTAGTCGTAGTAGTAGTAGTAGTAGTAACAATAGCAGTAGTATTAGCAGAAGTAGTAGTAGTTGTAATAGAGGTAGTAGTAGTAGTAGTAGTAGTATTGTTATTAGTAGTAGTCAGAGTAGAAGTTGTAGCTGTAGTAGCTGAGATAATAGTAATAGTAGAAGTAGTAGTAGTAGCAGTAATAGTTGTAGCAGTAGTAGCAATAGTAGCAATCATAGTAGTGGTAGCAGTATAAGTAGTCTCATACATAGTAGCAGCAGTAGCAGTAGTAGCAGTCATAGTTATGGTAGCAGTAGTAGCAGCAATAGTGGAAGCAACTGTAGTAGTAGCAGTAGTAATAGAACAAGCATTAGCAGCAGTAGTAGTATGTAGTAGTAGTAGCAGTAGCTGTAGTAGTATGAGAAGTGGTTGGGGTACCAATAGTAGTTGTACTAGTAGAGGTAGTAGTAGTAGTAGCTATAGTAGTTGTCATGGCAATAGAGTTGGGGCAGTAGTAGTAGTAGTAGTAGTAGTAGTAGTAGTAGTAGTAGTAGTAGTAGTAGTAGTAGTAGTAGTAGTAGTAGTAGTAGTAGTAGTAGTAGTAGTAGTAGTAGTAGTAGAGTAGTAGTACTAGTATAGTAGTTAGTAGTTAGTAGTAGTAGTAGTAGTAGTAGTAGTAGTCGTAGTAGCGTAGTAGTAGCCCGTAGCACTTGTAGTAGTTGTAGGAGCAGTAGTAGTAGTAGGAGAAGTAGAAGTAGTAGTACTGATAGTAATAGTAGTATTAGTAGTAGTAGTAGTAGTCATGGTAGCAGTAGTTGTTGTTGTAGTAGTTGGAGTAGTAGTAGTCATGGTAGCAGTAGTAATAGTAGTTGTTGTAGATGCAATAGTAGCCATAGCAGTATAAGTCGTAGAAGTAGTAGAAGTAGGGGAAGTAATAGTAATAGTTGTTGCAGTAGTAGTAGTAGTAGTAGAAGGGGTAGTAGTATTAGTAGTTGTAGCAGTATTAGTAGTAACAGAAGTTGTAGTTGCAGTAGTAGAAGTATTACTAGTAGTAGCAGTAGCAGCAGCCATAGTATTACTAGTAGTAGTAGTAGACACTGTAGCAGCAGTCATAGTAGTTGTAGTATTAGTGCTAATATTAGTAGTAGTAGTAACAACTATAGTAGTAGCAGCAGTAGTCGCAACAGTTGAAGTAGTAGCAGTAGTAGTAGAAGCTGTAGCAGTAGTATTAGCTGTAGAAGCAGTAGCGATAGTTGCAATAGTGTCAGTAGTATCAGAATTAGCAGCAGTAATAGTAAAAGTAGTAGTAGTTTTCACAGAAGTAGTAGTTGTTGTAGTAGTTCCAGTAGTAGTAGTAGTATTCGTGTTCGTAGTAGTAGTACTAAAAGTTGTAGAAGTAGTAGGTGAAGTAGAAGCAGCAGTAACAGCAGCAGCAGTAGTAGTAGTAGTTATAGTTGTAGAAGTAGTCGCAGCATTAGCAGTCGTAGTAATGGCAGTAATAGCAGCAGTAGCAGTCATAGTAGGAGTAGTAGTTGTATTAGCTGTCGTAGTTGCAGTAGTAGTTGTAGTAGTAATAGTAGATGCAGCAGTGGTAGTAGCTATAGCAGTAGAAGAAGCAGTAGCTGTACTACTAGTAGTAGTAGTAATAAAAGTAGTAGTAGCACAAGTAGAAGTAGTTGGAGAAGTAGTAGTAGTAGTTACATTAGAAGTAGTAGTAGCTGCAGTAGTAAGAGAAGTAGTTAGAGTAGTAGTAGCGGCAGCCGCAGTACTAGTAGTAGCAGCTGTAGCAATAGTAATTGTTATGGTAGTGGTAGTAGTAGCAGCAATAATACTAGTAATAGTAGTTGTTGTAGTAGTACTAGTAGTAGCAGTAGTAGTAGTTTTAGGCGAAGTAGTATTAGTAGTAGTTGTTGTTGTTGTAAGAGAAGTAGTAGTAGTTGAAGTAGTAGTAGCAGTAGAAGCAATTTTAGAAGTAGTACTATTTGTAGCAGTCGTAGTATCAGTAGCAGTAGTAGTAGTAGGAGCAGTTGTAGTATCAATAGCAGTAGTAGTAGAAGTTGTAGTAGTAGTAGAAGCAATAGTAGTAGCAGTAGTAGTAGAAGCATTAGCAGTTGTAGTAGTAGTACTTGTTGTTGTCGTTTTTGTTATTGTAATATTAGTAGCAGTAGTAGTAGCAGCAGCAATGGTAGTAGTGGTAGCAGTAGTAGCCATTGTAGCAAAAGTAGTTGTAGTTGTAGCAGTCGTAGCAGCAGCAGTAGAAGTAGTAGTAATAGTAATAGTAGTAGTTGTAATAGTAGTAGTTGTAGTAGTAGTAGTAGTAGTAGTAAGAGTTGTAGTCGTAGTAATAGCAGCATTAGCAATAGAAAAGTAGTGGCAGTAGTAGTAGTAGTAGTAGTAGTTGCAGTAGCAGTAGTGGCAGTAGTTGCAGTACCGATTGTAGTGGTAATAGTGGTAGGTATAGTAGTGGTAGCAGAAGCTGTTATAGTAGTAGTAATAGTAGTAGTAGTAGGAGGAGGCATAGGAGTACTAGTAGGAGCAGCAGTAGAAGTTGTAATAGTAGTAGGCATAGTTTTAGTACTTGTTGTTGTAGTAGTAGAGCAGTAGTAGAAGCCGTAGTAGTTGTAGTAGTAGCAGAAGTAGTACTAGTAGGAGTTGAGCAGTTGTAGTAGTAGTAGTAGAAGATGTAGTAGTAACTATAGTAGTTATAGTAGTAGTAGTAATTGTAGTAGTACTACTATGAGTGCTGGTAGTAGTAATAGTACTTATAGAAGTGCCACTTGTTTTTGTTGTTGTTGCAGTAGTAGAAGTAGTTGTTGTAGTTGTGGTAGTAGTAGTAGCAATAGCAATAGTAGTAGTCATTGTTGTACTAGTTGTGTTGGTTGTAGCAGTAGTAGTTGTTGCGGCAATAGTAGTAAAAGTAGTAGTAGATGCAGTAGTGGTAGCAGTATAGTGGCTGTAATCAAAACACTCGTAGTGGTAGTAGTAGTAGCAATTGTAGCAGTAGTTTCAGTAGTGGTAACAATAGTAGTAGTATTAGTTGTAGTAGTAGTATTTGTAGTTATAGTTGTAGTAGCATGAGAAGTACCATAGTAGTAGTAGTGGCAATAGCAGAAGTAGTAGTAGTCGTAATAATAGCAGTAGTAGTAGTAATTGGAGAAATAGAGTAGTTACAGTAGCAGTAGAATCAGTAGTAGTGGTGGTGCAAGCAGTAGTAGCAACAGTAGTAGTAGTAGTACAAGAGGTTGCAGTAGTATTAGTGCAAGTAGTAGCCGTAGTAGTAGTAATAAAAGTAGTAGTAGTAGTAGTAGCTGTAGTAAATGCAATAGTAGTAGTAGTAGTTGTTGTTGTTGTAGTAGTAGTTGTAGCATTAGTAGTTATAGAAGCAGTAATAGTAGTTGCAGTATTAGTGGTAATAGTAGCTGTAGTTGCAGTAATAGTAGTTGTACTAGTTGTAGTAGTAGCAATAGCACTAATAGTAGCAGTTGTGGTAGTAGTAGTAACGGTAGTAATAGTAGTAAGCGAAGTAGTAAATGCAATAGTAGCAGTAGCAGTAGTTGTGGTGGTAATAGTAGTTGTAGTTGTTGTAGTAGCAGTAGTAGCTATAGTAGCGGTAGTAGCAGTAGCAGTAGTAGTAGCAGTAGTTACAGTATAGGTAGCTGTAGTAGTAATAGCTGTAGTAGTTGAAGTGAAAGTTGTACTAGTGGCTATACTTGTAGTTATACTTGCAGTAGCAGTAGTTGTTGTGGTAAAAGTAGTAACTATAGTAGGAGTGGTGGTGGTGGTAGTAGTAGTAGTAGCAGTAGTGGTAATTGCAACAGTAGCAATAGTAGTGGTTGCAGTAGTTGTAATAGTAGTAGTAGTATTACCAGTAGCAGTAGCAGTAGTAGTAGTAATAGATAGCAGTGGTTGCAATAGTTGTAATAGTAGTAGTAGTATTACCAGTAGCAGTAGCAGTAGTAGTAGTAGTAGTAGTAATAGTAATAGTAGTAGTAGGAGTAGCAGCAGTATCAATAGTAGTAGTGGTAGTAGCACTAGCAATAGTAGTAGTAATATTTGTAGGTATAGTAGTAGTAGCATTAAAAGTAGTAGTTGTTGTTGTTGTAGAAGTAGTAGTAGTAGCCGCAAAAGTAGTACCAACAGTTGCAGTAGTAGCAGTAGTAGTAATAATAGTAGCAACAATAGTAGTAGTAATAGTAGAAGTAGACATAGCAGCAATACCAGTAGTAGTAGTAATAGTACTAACAACAGTAGCAGTAGTAGCGGTAGCAATAGTAGTAAGTATACCATTAATAGCATTAGTAGTAGTAGGGGCATGAGTGGTAGTAGTAGTAGCTGTAGTAGGAGGAGTAGTAATATTAGTAGTAGTTGTAATAGTAGTAGTTGTTGTTATAGTAGTAGCAGTAGTAGCCACAATAGCAGTAGTAGCAGAGCCGCAGTTGAAGCAGTAGTAGTTGTAGTAGTAGTAGAAGTAGTACTAGTAGCTATAGAGCAGTGGTAGCAATATTGGTTGTCGCAATAGACGTAGTTGTAGTCGTAGTAGTAGAATACGTAGTAGCAGTAGTAGTAGTAGGTGTAGTAGCAGTTGCAGTAGTAGTAGTCGTAAGAGAAGTAATAGTAGTAGTAGTACTAGGAGTAGTAATAGCAGTAATAATAGTAGTGTTGGGGCAGTTCTTGTTGTTGCTCCTGAAGTAGTTGAAGTAGTTGTTGTAGTTATTATTGTAGTAGTAGTAGTAGTGGTTGTAGTAGTAGATATAGTAGTCGCAATAGTTGCAGTAGTAGTAGTAGTAGCAGAAGTAGAAGCAGAAGCAACAGTAGCAATAGTTGTAGTAGTAGGTGTAGTGGCAGGGGTAATAGCAGTAGTTGTGTTGGTAGTAGTATTAGTAGCAGTAGCTGTAGTAGTAGTAGTAGTCGTTGTTGTACTAGTTTTGTTGGTAGTAGCAGTAGTAGCAGTAATAGTAATAGTAGTAGTAGCAGTAGCAATACCAATAGTAGCGGTAGTGGCGATAGTAGTAGTGGTAGTAGTAATAGTGGGTGTAGTCGCAGTAGTAGCAATAGTAGCAATAGTAGCAATAGTAGCAATAGTAGCAGTGGTTGTAGTAATAACAGTAGTTGTAGTATTAGTTGTAGTAGTAGTAGATGTACTCGTAGTAGTAGTAGGAGGAGGAGGAGGAGGAGAAGTAGAGGAGTAGTAGTAGTAGTATTGATTGTAGTAGTATTAGCAGTAGTGGAAGTAGTACTCATCATAAGAGTAGCAGTAGCAGTAGTAGTAGGGGAAATAATGTAGCAGTCGTAGTAGCAATAACAGCAATAATAGTAGTCGTAGTAGTAGTTGTTGTTGTTGTTGTAGTAGTAGTAGTAGTGGTAGTAGCAGCAGTAGCAGTGGCAGCACACTAGTAGTAGTAGCAATAGCAGAAGTAGTAATAGTCGGAGTAGAAGTAGTAGCAGTGAAATAGTAGCGGTAGTAGTGGTAGTAGCAGCAGTAGTAGTAGTAGCAGTAGCCGTAGCAATAGTAGTAGCAGTAGTCATAGTAGTAGCAGTAGTAGGAGTAGTAGGAGTAGTAGGAGTGGTAGTAGTTATAGTAGGAGTAGCAATAGCAGTAGCAGCAGTAGGAGTAGTAGTTGCAGTAGGAGTAGCAGTAGCAGTGGCAGTAGTAGGAGTAGTAGTAGTCGGAGTAATAGCAGTAATAATAGTAGTAGGAGTAGTATTAGTAGCTGACGTAGTAGTATTAGCACGATCAGTAGTAATAATAGTAGTTGTTGTAGTAGTAGTTGTTGAAGTAGGATTAGTAGTATTAGTAGTAGTAGTAGTAGTAGTAATAGTAGTAGTAGTAGTAGTAGTAGTAGTAGTAGTTGTTGTTGTTGTTGTTGTTGTTGTTGTTGTTGTTGTTGTAGTAGCAGTAGTTGTTGAAGTAGGATTAGTAGTAGTAGTAGTATTTGCAGTAGTAATAGTAGTAGTAGTTGTAGAAGCTGTAGTAGCTATAGTACTAGTAGTAGTAGAAGCAATACTAATAATAGTAACAGTAGTAGTTGTTGCAGTACCAGCAGTAGGAGTAGTAGGAATAGTAGCAGTGGTAGTAGCAAGAGTATTAGTAGTCACAGAAGGAGTAGTTGTAATAGAAGCAGCGGTAGCAACAGCAGGAGTAATGAAGTAGTTCTAGCTGTTGTAGTCATAGTATTATTAGTAGTAGCAGCAGCTATAGTAGAAATAGTTGCAACAGCAATTGATGCAATAGAAGTAACCATAATAGTAGTAGTAGTAGTATGAGGAGTAATAGCAGCAGTAGTGGAAGTAGCGGAAGTAACAGTAGTAGCAATAGTAGGAGTAGAAATAGTAAGAGCTGCAGTAACAACAATAGCAATATTGGCAACACTAGATGTAGTTGTAGTAGTTGTCACAGTAGTATTAATAGTTTTATGGGTAGTAGCAATAGTAGTAGCAGTAGTAGTTGATGTGATAGCGATAGTAATTGTAGTAGTTGTAGTTACAATAGTAGTAGTAGGAGTAGTGGGAGTAGTAGCAGTGGTAGTAGCAATAGTAGTAGTAGTTGTCTTAGTAGTAGCGGTAGTAGCAGCAGGAGTAGTAGAAGTAGAGTAGAAGTAGCAGTAGTAGCAGTAGTAGTAATAGCAGTAGTCATAGTAGAAGTAGTAGTAGTAGCAGTAGTAGTAATAGCAGTAGTCATAGTAGAAGTAGTAGTAGTAGTAGTATTAGGAGTAATAGCAGTAGTAGCAGTAGCAGTTGAAGCAATAGTAGCCATAGAAATAGTAAGAGCTGTAGTAGCAACAATAGCAGTATTAGTAGCAGTAGTTGTAGCAGTAGTACTAATAGTTTTAGGAGTAGTATTAGTAGTAGTAGTAGTTGTTGTTGTAGTGGTAGCAGTAGTAATAGTAGTCGTAGTAGTAACTGTAGTAGTAGTGGTGGTAGTAGTTGTTGTAGTAGCAGTAGTAGATGTGGTAGTAGTTGTACCTATGAAAGTGGTAGGAGAAGTAGTAGCTGTAGTAGTTATTGTTGTAGTAGAAGTAGTAGTACTAGTAGTAGTAGTAGTAGTGGTAGCAGTAGTAGATGCAGTAGTAGTTGTACTAGTAGAAGTGGTAGGAGGAGTAGTAGTAGTTGTTGTTGTTGTATTTGTAAAATTAGTAGCAGTAGTAGTAGGAGTTGTAGCAATAGTAGCAGCAGCAGTAGTAGTAGCAGTAACAGTAGCCGTTGTAGTAGTCATAGTAGTAGTAGTAGTAGTACAATTAGTAGTAGTTATTACTGAAGTAGCAGTTGTAGTAGGAGTTGTAGCAATAGCAGTAGTAGGGGAGGTAGTCGCAATAGTCGTATTAGCAGTAGCAGTAGTAGTAGGAGAAGTACTAGTGGTAGTAGAAGGAGAAATAGTAGTAGTAGCGGTAGCCGTAGTAGTAGTCAGAATAGTATTAGAAGTAAAGGGAGCAGTAGTAGTAGTCGCAATTATATCATTAGTAGTAGGTGTAAAACTACTACTTCTACTACAACTACTAAAACTACTATTACTACGACTACTACTAGTAGTAGTAGTGGTAGTTGTAAGAGCAGTAGCAGTAATTGTAATAGTAGTAATAGTTATTTTTGTAGATGTAAATGTTCTTTTAGTAGTAGTTGTTGTTGTTTTTGTCACTACTACTACTACTACTCCTACTCATTCTATTGCAACTACTACTCCTACTGCTACTCCTACTCCTACTACTCCTACTACTACTCCTACTACTACTCATACTACTCCTACTACTCTTACTACTAATACTTCTACTACTACTACTCCTACTACTACAACCACTACAGCCTATAAAATTACTACTACTCCTCCTACTCCTAATCTTAACTTCTACTACTACTACAACTACTATTACTTCTACTGCTACTCCTACGCCTACTACACCTACTACTACTCCTACTACTACTACAACAACAACTACTACTATACTCCCAACTCCTACTACTACTACTACCACTACTACCACCACTACAACCTATACTATTACTACTACCACCACAACTACTACAACTCTTAACTTTTACTATTACTACAATAACTACTACAACTACTATTACTTCTACTCCAACAACTACTACTACTGCTATAAGAACTCCTACTACTCCTACTTTTATGACTGCTACTACTACTATTCAATATCAACTACTTCTAGTACTACTATTACAACTACTACTCCAATTGCTGCTCCTACTATTGTTGCAATTACTGCTACTACTCCAACCCCTACTATTACTACTATTATTACTACAACTACTACTCCTACTACTGTAACTACTACTGCTGCTGCTGCTACTTCTTGCACTACTACTACTGTTGCTGCTGCTACTTCTTGCACTACTTCTACTACTACTACTAATGCAACAACAACAACTACTGTAACTACTACTACTACTAAAACTACTACACCTACAACAACTACTATTAGAACTATTAGTACTAGTACTACTACTACTTGTGTTGTTACTCCTATTGCTACTACTTCTCCAACTACTATTGCAACTACTACAACTTCTTCAACTTCAACTACTAATGGTACTACTATTTGTACTACTACAACTCCAACTCCTAGTATTACAACTTCTACTATGGCTACTCCTCCCACGGCTACTATTACTGCTACCACTATAATTTAAACTACTACTGTAGCGAATACTACTACTACTATTACTACCCCCACTACTAATACTTCTCCTACTACTAATACTTCTCCTACTACTATTACTACTACTACTAGTACTGCAGTTTCTTCTACCTCTACTACCACTAGTACTAATGCTATAACAGCTACAACTACAACTACAACCACTCCTACTACAACTGCTGCTACAACAACAACAACAACTACTATTATTACTACTACTCTAGTACAGCTACTACTACAACTACTACTACTAGTACTGCTACTCTTACTGCTATTGCTTCCCCTACAACTATTACAACTTCTACTACAACTTCTACTACTTCAACTACTAATACTAATACTACTACTATTATTTTTATTACTACTACAACAACAACTACAACTAGTACTACTACTGCTGAAACTATTATTACTACAACTACTGCTACTACTGCTACTGCTACTATCGCTATTACCACTACAGTTACTACTTCTTCTTCAAATACTACTACTACTATTCCTACTGCTACAACTATAATTGCTGCTATTACTGTGACTACTACTACTTCTGCTATTATTTCTGCTACTACTATAACAACAAATACTACTACTAGTACTAGTAGCAGTACTAGTAGTAGCGATAGCAATAGTAACAGTAGTAGTAGTTAGAGTAGTAGTACTACTAGTAGTAGTTAGTAATTGCAGTAGAAGTAGTAGTAGTAGTTGCATTAGTAGTAGCAGAAGTAGCAGGAGAATTAGTTATTGCAGTAGTAGAATTAGGAGTAGCAGAAGTGGCAGTAGTAGGGGCAGAAGTAGTAGCAAAAGTAATTGTAGTAGTTATAGTAGTAATAGCAGTTGCAGTAGTAGTAGTAGCTATAACAGCAGTAGTAGCGGTAGTAGCTATAACAGCAGTAGTAGCGGTAGTAGCAATAGTAGTTATAGTAGTAGCAGTAGTAGTAGTAGTAATAGTAGTAGCAGTAGTTGTACTACTAGTAGTAGCAGTAGTTGTAATTCAACTAGCAGTAGTAGTAGCAGTAGTTGTGGTACAAGTAGTAGTAATAGTAGTATTAGCAGTAGTAGCAGTAGTTGTAGTACTAGTAGTAGTAGTAGTAGCAGTAGTAGTCGTAGTAGTAGCAGTAGTAGTCGCAATAGTAGTAACAATAGCAGTAACAATACTACGGCTACTACTACTACTGTTGTAGCTGCTGTTACTATTACTACTATTACTACCACTATTATTACTTCTGCATTTGTAGTGTGACAATTACTACTACTGCTATTACTACTACTGCTACTACTACCACCTCTCCTACTCCTCCTACTACTACTACCACTTTTACCACTACTACTACTATTACTACTACTTCTACACCTATTCCAACTCTTGCTCCTACTACTTGTAAACCTGCTCCTACTACAACTACTCCTAATACTGCTATTGTTGTAGCTGCTACGACAACTCCTGCTACTGCTCCTGCAGCTACTGTTGCTGCTACTTCTACTCCTACTCCTTCTACTACTACAATTACTACAACTACTATTACTACTACTACTATTACTATTACTACTACTACTACTACTACTACTACCACTACTACTACTACTCCGGCTACTACTATTGCTACTACTGCTACTACTACTACTACTAGAAGTTCAGCTACTACTACTGCTACTTCTACTACTTCTACTACTACTAATATAACTGATAACGTAACAAATACTACTACAGCTAATACTACTACTACTACTATTACTACTACTACTACGACCACTACTACTACTACTACTACTACTACTACTACTACTACTACTATTACTACTACCATTACTGCTATTACTACTAATACTACTACTACTACTGCTGCTGCTACTACTACTGCTACAACAACAACTACTACTACATCCACTAATATTACCGCTACTACTACTACTACTACTACTACTATTACTTCTCTTACAATTACAACCACAACTACTACTACTTCAGCTATGACTACTACTTTAGCTACTTCTACCACTACTATTACTACAAATACTACTATAATAATAACAACAACAACAACTACTACTACAAATACTACTATTACTACTACTACTACTACTACTACTACTACTACTACTACGACTACTACTACAACCAAAATGACTGCTACTACTGCTACTACTACTACAATTACTTCTCCTACTATTACTACTACTGCCACTACTACTTCAACTACTACAACTGCTACAACTACAACTTCTACTACTACTGCTACTACTATTACTCCAACTCCAACTCGTACTCCTACTACTACTACTACTTCAACTCATACTACTACTACTACTGCAATAGTAACAACAACAACAATAACAAGAACAACTTCTACTATGATAACTACTACTAATACCACAACTAGCTACTGCTACTACTACTACAAAACTCGTACCACTACTCCAAGTAGTACTACTCCTACAACTAGTAGTAGTAATATTACTTTTGCTACCGCTACTACTAAACCTTCTTCGGCTACAACTAGTACTATTACCACTACTGTTGCAGCTACTACTTCTACAATTGGTACTACTACTTCTGCTGCTACCACTAGTACTACAACTACTACTACTACTACTACTACTACTGCTGCTGCTGCTGCTGCTGCAGATACCACTACTGCTATTGCTACTACAACAACCACTACTTCTACAAGTACTGTGGTTACCACAACGGCTGCTACTACTGCTACTACTACAACTACAACAAATACTCCTACTACTACAACTTTGACAGCTATTACTACTAGCTCTCCTACTACTACTATTGCTACTACTACGTCTAGTACAACTGCTACTACTAGTACTACAACTACTACCCCAACTACTAAAATTACTAATACTACTACTACTGCTGCTGCTACTGCATCTACCACTAATGCTACTACAACTGTTACTACTACTACTACTGCAACTACTACGACTACTACTACTATTAATACAACTACTACTACTATTGCTGCTGCTACAGCTACTACTACTACTACTACTACCAGTACTACTACTACTACTACGGCTACTACTATTGCTACAACTTTTGCTACTACTACTGATAGTACTACTGCAACTTTTACTGCTACAACGACAGTGACTACTATTAGTACAAATATTGCTACTGCTACTACTACTACTACTGCTACTGCTACTACTACTACTACAACTACAACAACTGCTACTATTGCCACTACTTCTAGTACTGCCACTACTTCTAGTACTACCGCTACTACTAGTACTACTACTACTACTCCTGCTACTTCTACTACTACGGATACTAGTACTACTTATTCTACTACTACTACTATTACTTCTACTGCTACTACTGCTACTACGACTACTACTACTATTGCTTCTACTACTGCTACTACTTATCATTTTACTACAACTGCTGCTACTTATCATTTTACTACAACTGCTGCTACTACTTCTCCTACTACAACTACTGCTACTTCTACTACTACAACTACTACTATTATTATGGCTACTGGTACCACTACTACTTCCCCTAATACTACTAATACTGCTAATATTACTTTTATCACTACTGCTATTACTACTACTGCTACTTCCACCACTACCCCTTCCATTACTACAATTACTGCTACATCTACTGCCCCTACTAGTACTACTACCACTACCACTACTGCTACTACTAGTTCTACAACTACTACTAGTTCTACTATGGCTACTACTACTAATACTGCAAGTATTACTACTAGTACCACTAATACCACTGCTACTGCTACTGCAACTACTACTTCAACTGCTGCTACAACAATTACCGTTATGACTACTACAATAATTATTATTACTATTACAACTATTGCTACTACTACTATTACTACTACTACTACTGCTACTAATACTATAGCTACTAATGCTACTTCAGCTACGTCTATTACCACTGCAACTACTAATGCTACTCCTACTAATACTATTGCTGCTATTACTACTACTTCTACTACTAGTATTACAACTACTACTATTACTACAGTGACTACTACTACTACTAGTTCTACTGCTATTACTACTACTATTACTACTACTTCTACTACTATCATTGCTACTTCTGCTATGACAACTACTACTAATGCTGCAATTAAGGCTAACACAGCTACTGCTGCTACCATTGCTTCAATGACTACTATTGCTACTACTATTACTACTACATCTAATGTTACTACTGCTACAACTAATGCTACTACTACTACAACTACAGCTACTACTGCTACTTCTACTACTAATACTACTACTACTATTGCTGCTACTGCTTCTACTACAACAACTACTACTACTACCATTGCTACTCCTACTACTTTTCTGACTACTACTATTGCTGCTGCTCCTACTACTTCTTTTTCGACTACTATTGTTACTACTACTACTACAACTTATCAAATTACTACAACTATTGCTACTACTTCTATTACTACAACCGCTGCAACAACTACTACTACAGCTACTAATACTATTACGATTACTGGTACCAGTGTTGCTTCTCCTAGTACTACTAATACTACTAATACTACTATTATTACTAC
Organism: Trichopus zeylanicus subsp. travancoricus; assembly: GCA_005019695.1. NCBI lineage: Eukaryota > Viridiplantae > Streptophyta > Magnoliopsida > Dioscoreales > Dioscoreaceae > Trichopus > Trichopus zeylanicus. Next base: position 47,085 of record RXID01011304.1, read on the forward strand.
TGCTATTACTACAACTGCTACTAGTATTACTACCACTACTACTATGATAATTACTGCTACTGCTACAACTGCTACTACTACTGCCACTACTACTATGACAATTACTGCTACTGCTACAACTGCTACTACTACTGCCACTACCACTACTGCTACTACTATTTCTACAACTACTAATACTACTCCGACCACTACTACTGCTACAACAGCCACTACTACTACTTCTGCTACCACTGCTACTACTACTATTGCTGCTATTGATGCTGCTACAGCTGCTACTTCTACTACTATTACTTCTACGGCAACTACAATAATTACTAGTACTACTACAACTATAACTACTACTTCTACCTTTGCTGCTACTACTACTACTATTAATACTATGAGTATGGCTACTAATACTACTAATACTACTGCTACTATTACTACTTCGGCTACTTTTATTACTACTGCTAATACTTATGCTACTATAGCTATTGCAATTCCTATTAATACTACCACGGCTATTACTACTACATCTACTACTAATATTGCAACTACTACTATTACTACGGCTACGACTAGTACAACTACTTCTACTGCTATGACTACTACTACTTCTACTACTACTATTGCTGCGATTTTGGCGACAACTGCTACTACAGCTGTGATTTTGGCTATTATAGCTACTACTGCTACCACTACCACGACTGCTTTAACGGCTACTACTGCTAGTACTATTACTACAACGTCTACTAATCTTACTACTACTACAACTACTACAACAACAACTAATACAACTACTATTAATACTACTACTACTATACTACTACTCCTACTACTTTTCCGACTACTACTACTTCCGCTAATACTACTACGATCGCTGCTACTACTACTGTAACAATAGTTTCTACTACTACTATAAATATTGCTACTACTACTACTACTACTACTACTACTACTACTACCACTACAACTATTACTGCTACTTCTGTTGGTGCTACTACCACTACTACTATTACCGCTACTTCTATTATGGTTACTGCTCCTGTTACTGCTTCTCCTTCTACAACTACTACTGCTACTACTACTTCTATTACTTTGCTACAACCACTCCAACAACTATTACTACTACTTCCACTCCTACTTCTACAACTACTACTCCTCCTCCTATAGCTACTACTGTTACTACAGCTACTATAGCTACAAGTACTACTACTACTACTACTACAACTAATACTACAACAACAACAACACCAACAACAACAACTACTACTACTACAGCTATTTCTACTGCTTCTACAACTGCTACAACTACTACAAACTACTGCTACGACAGCTGCCGCTACCACTATTGGTACTACTGCTACTACTACTACTACTACTACTACTCCTCCTACTACGAGTACTACTACCATTACAACTGTTACTACTACTACAACTACTACCACTACTACAACTATTGCTATTGCTACTACCAATTCTCCTACTTCTACGACTTCTGCTACTACAACTACTACTGCTGCTGCTGCTACTACTACAACTGCTGCTATTACTACTACCATATTGTTGCTACTGCTACTACTACAACTACTACTAGTATTACACTACTGCTACTTTTGTTCTTGGCACTATTACTACTACTACTAATATAACTACTCCTACTACTACACAACTACTACTGTTGCAGTTGCCGCTACAACTGCTGCTACTACTACAAAAATTGTAACTACTACTGCTATAACAACTATTACTACTTCTACGACTACGACGACCACTAAAACTACTACAGGTACTACTAATACTACTACTACTGCTACTACTACTACCGCTATGACAACTACTACTCCTGCAAGTATTACTATTGATACTACTGCTGCTGCTACTCCAACTAATGGTACTGTTGCTACTAATGCTACTACTACTACTACTTCAAATGATGGTATTGTTGCTACTAATGCTACTACTGCTACTTCTGCTATTCCTTCTACTGCCACTACTACTACTGCTACTACCACTTCCGCAACTGCTATGACTTCTACTACTATTACTACTACAACAACAACTACTACTACCACTACTGCTACAACTGCGACTAATGCTATAACTACTACAACTACTATCACTACCACTACTGTTGCAGCGGCTACTACTATTTCTACTACAACTACAGCTACTACTACAACTATTGCTAATGCTACTGCTATTACTGATACTACTACACCTCCTAGTACTGCTACTAGTGCTACTACTGCAGTAGCTACTACTAGTATCGCTACAACTGCTACTATTGCTACTCGGACTACTGCTACTACTTCTGCTGCTACAACTACCATGGTTACTACTACTGCTACTATAATAACTACAACAACTTCTGCTGCCACTACTACCATTACTGCTACTACTACTAGTTCTCCTCCGACTACTACTACTGCAACTACTACTGCTACTATTAGTACTACTACTACTACTACCCGAACTACTAAAACTACTAAAACTACTAATACTTCTGCTACTATTGCAACTACTACTTTGACTACTACTACCACTCCTACTGCAACTATTGCCACTACTGCCACTACTACTACTATTGCTATTTCTTCTACAACAATAGTTACTACTACTACTACTACTATTACTTCAACTGCTACTACTACTTCTCCTACTTCTACTCCTTCTACTACTACTAGTGCTACTACTACTGCTGCTATTACTACTACTACTGTTGTTGCTAACACCACTACTACTGCTATTACTAGTACTACAACTACTACTGTGACTACACTACTACTACTATTGTTGTTGCCGCTACTACTATTGACACTACTGCTACTACTACAACAACTACTACTACTACTGTTGTTGCTGCTACCTCTGCTACTACTACAATAATTAGAGCTACTACTGCTCCTACTACTGCTACTACAACTACAATTGTTGTAGCTACTACTAATACTACTACTACTACTACTACTACTACAACTGCTACTACTACTACTTCTCCAACTAATTTCACTATTGCTACTACTACATCTACTATAGTTACTGCTACTCTGACTAATGCTACTGTTGCTACTAGTACAACTGTTACTACTAGTATTACTACAACTGCTGCTACTGCTGCTACTATCGCTACTACTACAACTACGACTGCTACTACAACTACGTTTTGCCACTACGGGCTGCTATCACAACTTCTACTTCCATTGCCACGGGTGATATGACTTCTACAACTATTAGCACTACAACTACTACTACAACTATCACCATGGCTACAACTACTAAACTACCATCACAACTACTACTACTGTTGCTGCTCCTAATGCTACTACTACAAATACAGGTAGTATTACTACTACGATTGTTACTGCTATTACTGCTACAACAACTACCTCTCTAACTACTATGACTGCAGCTGCTACTCCTAGTACCACTACTATGCCTACTGCTACTACTAGAACTACTGCAACTACTACTATTCTTGCTACTACTACAATAATAACTACTAGTTCTACTGCAACTGCTATTACAACTCCAACTACTATAACTACTGCTACAACTACTACTAGTACAACAACAACAACTACTACTACTATTTCTGCTACCAATACTAACACTATTACTGCTACTACTACAACTACACCTTCTTCTGCTACTACTACTACTGCTAATACTACTAATACCACTACTGATACTTCTACTATTGCTACTACTACTACTTCTCCTGCTACTACTGCTACGGCTAGCACTACTACTACCACCGCAGCTGGTACTACTTCTGTTGCAGCTACCACTACTACTGCTACTGTTGCTACTGCTACTGCTACTACTAGAACTGCTACTACTGCTGCTGCTGCTACTGCTACTACTACTACTTTTCCTACTACTGATACTGATACCACTATTGCTACTACTACTATAGCAACTGCTACTTCCACAAGTACTGCAGCTACTACAATGGCTACTGCTACTGCTACTACAACTACAAACAACTATTGCTACTACTTTTATTGCAACCGCTACTACTACAAGTTCTCCTACTACTATTGCTACTACCAGCACTACTACCACTACCCCAACTACTAAAACTCCTCATACTACTACTACTGCTACTACTATTGTTACTACCACTACTACTACTTCTGCTACCATGACTACTACTACTACTACTACTACTATGCCTACTACAACTGCTATAACTTTTGCTACTACCACTGATAATACTACTACTTTTGCGGCTACTACAACTACAACTATTGCCACAACTACTACAACTTCTACTACTATCGCTACTGCTGCTGCTACTACTACTACTACCACCACAATTGCGGCTACTAATACTACTAATTCCGCTACTACTACTATTATTACTACTGCTACTATTGTTACTACTACTGCCACCATTACAACTACTGCTGCTACTACTAATTATCATATTACTACTACTACTGCTAAAACTTCTCCTACTATAATTACTACTACTACTACTTCTACGACTACTACTACTTCTACTAATACTGATAATGCTACTTCTATTACCATAGCTATTACTACTACTGCTATTACTACTACCACTACTACAACTATTATTGTTGCTACTACTCCTCCTGCTACTACTACTGCTACCACTACCACTCCTACAACTACTCCGACTACTACTGCTACAACTCGTACTACTACTACTACTACTACTACTACTACTACTGTAGTATTACTTCTACTACTACTACTATTGTCACTACTGTTGCTGCTACAGCAGCTACTACTACTGTTGCTGCTACAACTGCTTCTACTGTTGCTACTACTATTACCCTGACAATTAGTACAATAATTATTACTATTGCTACAGCTACTACTAGTACTACTTCTGTCGCTGCTGCCACTACTATTAGTATTATAGCTACTGCTAGTACTACTACTAATACTACTGCTACTACTACTGCTTCGGCACTTCTCTTACCATAGCTACTACTTATGCTACTATAACCACTGCTACTTCAACTAATACTACAGCTGCTATTACTACTACTTCTACAACTAGTATTAGAACTACAACTGTTACTACAACAACTACTACTATTGCTACTTATGCTGCTATTAGTACCACTACTACTACTTCTACTACTATTACTTCTCCTATTGGTACGACATCTACCACTTCTGCTACAATTATGGCTACTTCTGCTACTACGGCAACCACTGCTATGACTGCTACAACGGCTACTATTGCTACTACTATTACTACTACATCTACTAATATTACTACTACTACTACTACAACTACTACTACTATAGCTACTACTGCTATTACTACTACTACTAACACTACTACAACTTCTGCTACTATTACTACTGCTACGGCTAGTGCTTCTACTACTACAACTACAAATGAGACTCCTACTACATTTCTGACTATTACTACTTTTGGTACTACTGCTTCTACTACTACTGCTACAATTGTTGCTACTACTTTTATTACTATTGCTAGTGCTACTACTATAGTTACTACTACTACTACTACAACTACTACTACTACTACTATGACTACTACTATTACTACTACTACTACTAGTGCTACTACTACTACCACCACCTCTACCACTAGTACTGTTACTGCTACTACTATTATAGTTACTGCTCCTACTACTATTTCTCCTCCTACTACTACTGCTGCTACTACTACTTCTATTACTTCTGTGACAACTACTACTGTTACTACTGCTGCTGCTGCTGCTCCTGTCACTTCAACTTCTTCAACTATTACTACTACTACTACTACTACTATGGCTACTACAGCTCCTACTGCTACAACTACAACTACTGCTACTACTATAGCTTTTCTTGCTACTGCTACAACAGCTACAACAGCTACAACAAGCACAACTACAACTACTATTATTGCTGCTACTACTACTGGTACTACTGGTACTACTGCCTCTACTTCTACTACTTCTACTACAACTACTACTACTACTACAACTACTACTACTACTTGTACTACTACAACTGTTACTACTACCGCTACTATTGTTATTGCTATTGCTACTACTACTACTACTAATACTACTACTACAACTACGACTTCTACTACTATTCCTACTACTACTGCTACTACTACTACTATGACTACTACTACTACTACTTCTACTACTATGGGCAACTACTGCTACTGCTACTTGCACAACCACGAAGGCTACAACTTCTCCTACTATTACCACTACTGCTACAACTATGACTACTACTACAACTACTACAACTACTATTAATACTACTATTACTTTTGCTGCTACTACTACAACTACTGCTAATGCTACTACTGTCACTACTACTTCTCCAACAACTATTACTATAACTGCTACTACTACTACCACAACTATTGCTACAACCATAATGGCTACTTCTATTGCTACTACCACAACTGCACCAACTTCTACTACTACTACTGCAGCTACAACAACTACTACTACTGTTGCTACTACTAGTACTACTATTACTACCCTAACTACTAAAACTACTAATACTGCTACTACTACTGCTATAACTACAACTACAAATACTACTACTGCTATTGCTGCAACTGCTATAGCTACTATTGCAATTACTGCAACTACAGCTACCGCTACTACTACTACTACTATTTCTACTACTATCACTACTACTACTACTTTTACTATTACTACGACTACTCCTACTACTACTACTTCTACTACAACTACTACTCCTACCACTTATACTACTACTACTTGTACTGCTTCAAGTATGACTACACTACTACTACTACAACAACAACTACTTCTACAACTATTTTTACTACTGCTGCTACTATAACGACAACAATGACTACTACTACTACTACTGCTACTGCTACTGCTACTGCTACTACTACTTCTACTACTATTACTTTAGCTTCTTCTTCTTCTACTACTCCTACTACTATTGCTCCAACAACTAATGCTGCTACTGCTACTGCTACTGCTACTGCTACTACTGCTACTGCTATTAATACTATTACTACTCCTCCTACTAGTTCGACTACTGCAACACGTACAAGTACAGCAGCTGCCATGACTATGACCTCTATTTCTACAACTTCTACTAATATTGCTCCAACTACTACCATTATTGCTACTACTATACCTACTGTTACTGCTAATACTGCTACTAATACTCCTACAACTACTGCTACTACTACTCCTCCTCCTCCTACTACTACTGCTACAACAACCACTAATGCCACTACTGACACTCGTGCTACTACTGCTACTACTACTACTTCAACAACTAATACTGCTGCTGCTACTCCAACTACTAGTACTACTATTGCTCCAACTATAACTACTACTACTACTGCTACTCCAACTACGAGTACGACTACTGCTCCTACTAGTACTACTATTACTACTACTACTACTACTATTTCTACAGTTGATACTACTACTACAGCTACTACTATTACTACTAATGCTTCTATCGCTACTACTACTACTGCTACTAATACTAATACTACTACATCTGCAACTACTACTACAACTTCTTCTCCTACTACTACTGCTACCACTACTACCACTGTTGCTACTACTACTCCTCCTCCACCTACTACCACTACTAGAACCAATACTGCTATCACTGATATTCCTACTACTGCTGCTGCTGTTACTACTTCCACTACAACATCCGCTGGTTTTACTCATACTACTACAACTATTGCTATTACTATTGCTATTCCAACTACTACAACTACTGCTTTTACTACTACTACTCCTACTACCACAACAGCTACTACAATTGCTGTTGCTGCTACTACGATGATTACTATTACTATTCCTATAACCACTGCTACTACTTCTACAACTACTACTAGTGCTACTACTTCTACTACTCCTATAACTACTACTCCTACTGTTCCTACTACAGCTTCCACTACTGCAAGTACTACTATTATAATGATGACTACTACTACTGCTATTATTGCTACTGTAACTACTTTTACTCTGACCACTACTTACGCTATTGCTACTGTTACTACTGCCACTACCACCACCACGACTACTACTACTGCTGCAACAACTACTACAGCTACTAATGCTGCTGTTGCTGCTGCTACTCCTACTATTACTACTGCTACTACTTCTGCTCCTGCTACTCCTACTACTACCACTATAACAACAACTACTACTACTCTTGCTACTACTGCTACTACTATTACTAGTAATACTACTATTGCTACTACTGCTATCACTACTACTACTACTACTATTAGCCCAACTGCTACCACTACTACTACTGCTGCTACTTCAACTGTGACTACTATCGCTGCTGCTACTACTACTACAACTCCTACTACTATAACTACTACTACTACGAATACTACTGCTGCTACGGCTACTACTACGCCTACCACAACTACTAGTCCTGCAACTACTACTACTACTACTACGTATACTACTACTACTATGGCTACTACTATGACTACTCCAACTACTACTCCTAGTATTACTACTACTACTCCTACTACTACAACTACTACCATGAATACTACTACTACTACTGCTACTACAACTACTATTACTACTACTATCACAATTGTGACTAATACTACTACTACTACCACGAATATTACTACTACTACTACTACTGCTACTACTACTACTACTGCTGCTGCTGCAGCTGCTACAGCTTCAACTACTACTACTACCACCACTACTATTACTAATATTACTAATACTTTTGCTAATCCCACTGCAACAATCACGACTACTACTACTAGTACTACTATTACTACGGCTACTGCTGCTGCAACTGCCACTGCTACTACTGCTACTACTACTACTCATATGATTGCTACTATGGCAACAACTACAGTTACTAGTACTACTTCTAGCACAACTACTACTGCCACTACTTCTACCCCTACTACAACTTGTTCTACCACTATTGCTACTACTACTACTATTAGTGCTTCTACTACTACAACTACTACTGTTGCTGGTACTAGTACTTATACTTCTTCGACAACATCTACTATTGCTACTACTACTATAACTACAACTATTGCTAATACTACTGCTAATACTACTACTGGTACTGCTACTACTTCTACTACTACTATTACAACTCTTGCTAATTCTATTTCTGCTAGTACAGCTACTACTACTATTATTACTACCACTATTATTACTACCATTAGTGCTACTATTATCACTACTACAGCTCCTACTACCAATACTATTACTACAACTACAACTACCATTACAATACAACCACTACTACCACGACCACTACTACTACTACAACTGCTACCGTCACTACTACTATTGTTATTACTGCTACAACAACCACCTCTACAACTACTATCACTACTGCTACTATTGCTCCTACTGACTACTACTTCTAGTACTGCTACTACTACTTCTATTACCACCACGACTACACTGCTATTTCTGCTGCTCCTTCCGCTTCTACTACTACTACCACTGCTGCTGCTACTACTACAACTACTAATAGTTCTACTACTACTACCACTACTACTACTGCAACTACAATTACCACTATAATTACTACAACTGCTACTGCTACCACTACTTCATCTACTACTGCTACAACAACCACTACTACTACTTCTACCACTATTATGACTACCATTGCTATCGCTACTTCTGCTGTTAATCTTACTACCACTACTACTACTCCCACCACTTCTACTACTTCTACAAGTACTAATACTTCTACTGCTTCACCTACTACCACGACTACTGCTACTTCTTCTACAGCAACAACTACTGTTACTCCTCCTCCTACTACTACTACTACTGCTATTACTGCTACTACTGAAATGACTACATCTACTATTACTACTAGTACTATTGCTCCTACTGACCACTGCTTCTCCTACTACTACTACTGTTGCTACTCCTCCTACTACTATAGCTACAACTACTGCTACTACTATTACTACTACTACTACTACTAAAACTACAACTTCTACTAATACCACTACTACAACTGCTACCACTACTACTACTACCACCCCCACTACTACAACTACGGCTATCACTACTACAAATACTACTACTCCAAGTACTACTTCTGCAACTACTGCTGCTACTACTAATACAACTACTACTACTACTACTACTTTTACTAATGATGCTGCTCCAACTGCTACTACTATTACTGCTACTACTCCTACTATTGCTACTACTATGACAATGATGACTACTACTACAACAACTACAACTATTACTGCTAGTGCTGCTACCCCTGCTGCAGCTACTACTAGTACTACTACTACTATTAGTACTAGTACTACTCTTGTTGCTACTACTTATGCTACTACTTATAATACATCTAATACTACTGCTACAACTACTACTATTACCGTTACTATTATCACTGCTACTAGTAGTAGTAGTACTATTTCTGCAGCTACTACTAATACTACTGCTGCTACTGCTACAACTACTCCTACTACTACTACAAGTTCTACTACTATAATAACTAAAATGATAACTACTACTACTTCCACAACTAGTACATCAAATACTACAAGTAATATTACTCCTACTACTCCTAACATTACTACTACTAGTAGTATTCCATTTCCTACTACTACTACTGCTACTACTAGTACACGAACTACTGTTCCTTCTAACACTACTACTACTACAACAACAACTACAACTACTTCTACAACTGTTGCTGCTACTTCTACTGCTACTCTGCTACTACTGCTATTACTTATATTGATACTACCAGTACTTCTTCTACTACTGCCACTACTGCTGCTATTGCTACTACTGCTACTTCTACTACTACTACTACTACTACTACTGCTGCTACTTCTACTTTTACTACTACTACTACTACTACTACGACTACTACTACTAATACTGCTACTACTGTAACTACTACTACTACTATTGCTCCTACTACTGCAACTACTACTGCACCTACTATTACTACTGCTGCTGCTACTACTGCTACTACTGTTACTACCGCCACTACTACTACTGCTACTGCTACTATCACTACTACTGCTACTACTACAACTACTGCCACCTCTACTACTGCTCCTACTAGTACTACTTCTACTACTGCTACTGCTACTACTGCTACTACTACTTCTGCTGCTCATTCTACTACTACTACTACTCATCAAATTAGGACAACTACAACTACAACAAGTTCTCCTACAGCTACTACTAGTACTACCGCTACCAATACTACTACTACTACTACTAATGTCATGACTACTGCTGTAACTACTACTACAACTAATACTTCTACTATTATTGATACTACTGCTACAACTACAACTAGTACCACTACTATTGCTGGTACTATTACTGTTGCTACTTCCTTTACTACTATTGCTATTGCTATTATTAGTACCACTACTACTACGGCCACTACTATTACTACACAACTACTAATACTAGTGCTACTATAGCTACTACTGCTGCCACAACTACTTCTACTACTATAGCAACATGTACTGCAACTACTAATACATCTACTACTACTACTCCTACTACTACAACTACTACAACTACTTCTCCTCCACAACTACCCCAACTACTACTACTACTCCTGCTTCTACTATTTCTACCGCTATTACCACTATTACTATTGAAACTATTATTGGTACAACTACAACAACAACTACAACTACTACTGCCACTACTGCTATGATTATTACAATAACTACTACTACTACTACTGCAACTACTACTATTTTTCTACTATTACTACTACTACTCCTACTACTACTACCACTACTACTATGACTACAACAACTACTACTATTTTTTACCACTCTAACATCTACTACTATTCCTACCACTACAACTATTACTACTATTACTACTACTACTACTACAACTATTACTACTACTAATACTAATACTACTACTACTACAACAACTATTACTACTACTAATACTAATACTACTACGACCACCACTACTACTACAACCACAACTGCTATGACTGCTACAACCAAGACTACTATTACTACTACCACGACTTCTGATAACACAACTACTAGGAGTAGTAATAGTCGCAATAGCGATAGCAACCACAGCTATAGTTGCAGTTGTAGTAGCAGTAGTAGTAGTCATGGTTGTAGTGGGAGTAGTACTACTAGTACCCATAGTAGTAGTGGTAAAGTTTGAAGTAGTAGTAGTAGTAGTAGTAGTAGTAGTAGTAGTAGTAGTCTTGGTAGAAATGGGAGTAGTACTAGGAATATGTGTAGGAGAAGGAATAGTAGTAGGAGTAGTAGTACAAGTAGTAGCAGTTGTGGGAGTAGTAATAGTAGTAGTAGTAGTAGTAGTAGTAGGAGTAGTAGTAACAGTAGTGGAAGTCATAGTGGTAGTAGTAGTAGGAGTAGTAGTAGTGGTAATAGTAGTCATAGTAGCAGTAGGAGTAGTTGTAGTAGTAGTGGAACGAGCAGTAGCAGTATTAGAAGTCATAGTTGTAATAGTAGTAGGAGTAGTGGTAGTGGTAGTAGTAGTCACAGTGCTAGTAGTAGTTGTAGTAGTAATAGTTGTAGAAATGTTAGTAGTAGTAGAAGTAGTAGTATTAGTTGGGGGAGGAGTATTACTCATATTTGTAGTAGCAGTAGTCGCAACAGTAGAGGTATAGTAGTAGTACAAGTAGTAGTAGTAGTACTAGCAATAATTGAAGTAGTAGTAATTGTAGAAGTAGTAGTAGTAGTAGTAGTAGTAGTAGTAGTAGTACTTACAAAAGTAATAGTTGAAGCAGCAGTAGAGTGGCACTAGTAGCTATAGTAGTAGTAGTAGAAGTTTTAGAAATAGCAGAAGGAGGTGTAGTAGTAGTAGTAGTAGTAGTAGTAGTAGTAGTAGTAGTAATCATAGTAGTGGCAGTGGTAGTAGTAGTAGTAGCAGCAATAGTAGGAGTAGTTGGAGTAGTAGTAGTAGTATCAGCAGTAGCTATAGCAGTGGCAGTAGCAGTAGCAGTAGTAGCAGTAGCAGTAGTAGTAGTAGTAGTGTAGCAGTAGTAGTAGTAGTAATAGTAGTAATAGTTGTAGACGTAACAATGATTATAGTAGTAGTGCTCGTACCAGTTGTAGTACGAGTAGTAATAGTAGTAGTAGTTGTTGTAGTAGCAATTGGTGTAGTAAAAGTAGTAGCAGTGGTAGCAGTAGTAATAGTAATAGTAGTAGTTGTAGTAATAGTAGTAGTTGTAGTAGTAGTAGTAGTAGTAGTAGCAGTAATTGTAGTAATAGGAGTAGTAGTAGTAATAGTATTAGCAGTAACAGTAGCAACAGTAGTGGTAGTAGTAGTAACCGTAATAGTAGCAGTAGTAATAGTAGTAGTAGTAGCAGTATTAGTAATAGTAGTAATAATAGCAACAGAAGTTGTAGTAGTAGTATAAGTGGAAGTCATAGTAGTAGTAGTAGCACTACTAGTAGTAGTAGATGTAGTAGCTATAGTAGTAGTTTAAGTAGTACTAGTAGTAACTGTAGTAGTAGTACTAATACTAGTTGTAGCAGTAGTAGTTGTGGTTGTTGTAGTAGTAGTAGTAGTACTAGTTGTTGTTGTTGTTGTAGTAGTAGTGGTAGTAGAAGTTGTGGTAGTGACAGTAGGAGGAGGAGGAGTAGTAGTAGTAGTATCAGTAGTAGTAGCTGTAGTAGTAGAAGTACTAGTAGCAGAAGTTGTTGAAGTGGTAATAGTACTTTGAGTTGTACTAGTGTTAGTAGTAGTAATTGCAGTAGAAGTAGTAGTACTAGTAGTTTTAGTAGTAGGAATAATAGCAGTAGTAGCTGTAGTAGTAGCAATTGTTATTGTAGTAGTAGAAGTAATAGTAGTTGTGGTAGTAGTACTATTTGCAATAATAGTAGTAGAAGTAGAAGTAGAAGTTGTAGTAATAGTAGCAGGAGTAGTAGTAGTAGTAGTAGAAGTAGTAGTAGGACGAGAAGGTGTAGGAGCAGAAGTAGTAGTAGGAATAGTGGTAATATTAGTAGTAGTACTAGGTGTGTTAATAGAAGTAGTAGTCATAGTAATATGAGTAGCAACTGAAGTAGTAGTAGTAGTCACAGTAAGAGTAGAAGTAGTAGTTGGACTTGGAGTAGCAGCAGTAGTAGTTGTAGTAGTAGGAGAAGCAGCAGTAGTAGTAGTAGCAAAAGTTGTAGTATTACTAGTAGCAGTAGCTATAGTTTCAGGAATAGTAGTAGTAGTGGTAGTAGAAGTAGTTGTTGTTATGGCATTAGTTGTTGCATTAGAAGTAGTATCAGGTGTAGTAGTAGGAGTAGGAGTTGGAGTAGTAGTAGTAGTAGCAGCAGCAGCAGCAGTGGTAGTTGTTGTAGTAGTAGTAGGAGTAGTAGAAGTGCTAGTAGTAGTAGTAGTAGTATTAGTAGCAGTCATAGTAGTAGTAGGAGCAGTAGTAGTTGTAGCAATAGGAGTAGGTCTAGTAGTAGTAGTTGTTGTATTAGCTGTACGAGTAGTAGTAGTTGTACTAGTAGTATGGATACTAGTAGTAGTCTTAGTTGTAGCCGTAGTAGTAGTAGTACTTGTAGTAGTTGTAGTAGCAATAGTCGTAATAGTTGGTATAGTAGTAGTAGTTGTAATAGCAGTAGTAATTATAGTAGTAGTTGGAGTAGTAGCAGTGCTAGTAGTAGTAGTTGTAGTATTAGTGTACTAATATTAGCAGCAGTCGTAGTTGTGGTAGTAGAAATAGTAGTAGTTGTAGTATTAGTAGTAGTTGTAGTAGTAGGAGGAGGAGGAGCAGTAGTAGTAGCCATCAGAGTAGTTGTAGTAGTAGTAATAGTAGTAGTAGTAGCGGCAGCAGTAGTAGTAGCAATTATAGCAGCAGCAGTAGTAGTAGTTGTAGTAGTAGTCGAAGTAGTATTTGCAGCAGTAGTAGTAGTAGTAGTAGCAGCAATAGTAGTAGTTGTAGTAGTAGTAGAAGTAGTAGTAGTTGCGGTAGGAGAATTACTACCACTAATGCTACTCCTACTTGTGCTACTACTACTACTACTGCTATTCCTACTACTACTACTACCAATTCTCCTACTCCAACTACTACTACCATTTCTACTACTATTGCCACTATTATTATTATTTCTAAACCTATTCCTGCTCCTGCTACTACTACTACTACTCCTTCTTGTACTAAACATACTCCTATTCCTATTATTGCAGCTACTGCTTCTACAACTTCTACTACTCTTACAGCTGCTGATGTTGCTGCTACTTCTACTGTTACTCCTACTACTTCGACTAATGCTACTACTACTAGTAGTAGTCTTAGTACTACTTGTATTACTACTGTAACCACCATTACTACTACTACTACAACTGCTACTACTACTGCTGCTACTGTTACTACGGTTATGAATACAATTTCTACTACTATAACAATTACTACGAATATTATTACTAGTCTACTGCTTCTACTACTATGACTACTAATTCAAGTACAATTACAACTACTTCGACGACTACTGCTGCTCCTATTGCTACTACTACTACTATTTCTATTACAACTACTACTACTATGACTACTACTGTTGCTGCGGCAATTGCTTCTACCACTACTGCTACTACTATTATAGCTGCTATAACTACTACTACGGCTTTTACTACTTCAACTTCTACTACTGTTACTATGACTACAACTATTATTGTTACAACTACTACTACTATTACTACAATTTCTACTATTGCTGCTACTGCTGCAACTAATATTACTACTACTATAACTACTACTGCTACTACTGATACCACGACTGTGACTACAACTACTACTTCTTAGACAACTACTGCTACTGTGACTACAACTACTATTGCTACTACTACAAGAGCTAGTACGACTCCTACTACTGCTATTACTACCACAAATACTACTGCTACTATGACTATTACTACTAGTACTACTATTGCTACAGCTTCTTCTACCACTACTTCTGCTACTGCTACTACTGCTACTAATACTACTAACAATGCTACTATTATTACTGTAACTTCAACTACTGCTACTACTACTACTGCTAGTATTACTACAACTTTTACTACTACTTCTACAACAACTAGTACAATAATAATTACTATTACTATTACTGCTACTACTACAACCAATGCCACTTCTACTACTATTATTATTGCTACTAGTATTGCTACCAATGCTATTACTACTACAACAACAACAACTACTACTACTACTACTGCTACAACTCCTTCCACTCCAACTACTACTACTACTACTGCTGCTGCTGCTACTACCACTCATACAAATACTACTACTACTACTACCACTACTACTACTACATAGGTTGTTACTACTGCTACCACTGCTACTGCGACTGCTGCTACTTTTGCTGTTACTACGAAATCAACAACAACTACTACTGCTACTACTACTACTTCTGATACTACTACCATTGTGACAACTACTAGTACTGTAATTTCTGCTTCTATAGCTACTACTACTATTACTACCACTACTGCTTCTACTGCTACTACTATTACTACTACCATTTCTACTTGTACTACTACTACTGCAGCTACTGCAACTACTACTATGATAGCTACTACTCCTACTACTGCTAAGATGCTACAACTATGACTACTACTAGTACTACTACTAATGCCACTACTACTACTACTGCAAACTCTATTACTATTACTATGACTACTACAACTACCACAACTGCTACTACTACTATTGCTACTGTTGCTACCACTGCTATTCCTTCTACAGCTACTACTGCTACTGCTACTAGTCCTACTACTACCACTACTACTATTAGTTCTACTACAACTACTTCTACGACTAATAGTACTACTATAACTACTACCACTAAAACTACTACTTCTCCGACAACCACTACTACCACAATCACTATTACTACTACAACTGCTAATACTACTACTGTGATAATTTCTTCTGCTCCAACTATAGCTACTGCTACTACTAGTACTACCACTTCTACTATAGCTGCTATTGTTACTAGGCTTCTATGACTGCTACTACTACCACTACTAGAGTAGTAGTAGTAGTAGGAGGAGGGGGAGGAGGAGGAGGAGCACTACTAGTAGTAGCAGTAGTAGCAGTAGTAATTATAGTAGTAGTAGTAGTAAAAGTAGTAGTAGTAGAAGTAGTAGTAGTAGCAGTCGTAGATGTAGTTGTAGTACTAGTAGTAGTAGTAGTAGCAGTAATCGTTATAGAAGTAGTAGTAGTAGTAGTAATAGAATTAGTTGTAATACTAGTAGTAGCAGTAATAGTATTAGCAGCAGTAGGATTAGTTAGTGAAATAGCAGTTGTAGTAATAGAAGTAGTAGTAGTAGTAGAAAAAATACGAGCAGGCACAGTAGCAACAATAGTAGTAGTAGTACTACTAGTAGTAGTAAGAGTAGCAATAGTAGTATAAGCAGTAGTAGTCGTAGTAGTAGTTGCAGGAGTAGTAGCGGTAGCACTAGTAGTAGGAGTAGTAGCTGTAGTAGTTACAGTAGTAGTTGTAATAGCAGCAGTAGTAGTAATAATAGTAGTAGTAGTAGTAGAAGTTCTAGTGGTAGTAGTTATTATTATAGTAGCAGAAGTAGTTGTAGCTATAGTGATAGTAGTAGTATTAGCGGCAGTTGTTGTAGTAGTAGTAGTAGTAGTAGTAGGCGTAGCAGTTGAAGTAGTAGTAGCCGTAGCAGTAGTAGTTGTAGTAGTAATAGTAGTTATTGTTGTTGTTGTAGTAGTAGTCGTTGTTGTTGTAGTAGTTGAAATAGTGGCAATAGTAGTAGCAGTACTAATAGTAGCAAAAGTAGTAGCAGTTCTACTAGTAGCAGTAGTAGTAGAAGTAGTCACAGAAGTAGCAGCCGAAGTAGTAGTTGCAAAAGTAGTAGTAATAGTAGTACTAGTAGTAGAAGTGGTAGTTCGAGTAGGAGTAGTAGTGTTAGTGTCAACAGTAATAGTAAAGGTAGTAGTTGGAGTAGCAGCAGTAGTAGTAGTAATAGTAGTTGTAATAGTAGTAGCAGTAGTAGGAGCTGTTGTAGTAGTGGTTGAAGCAGTAGTAGTAGTTGTAGTCCTAGTAGTAGTGGTAGTAGTAGTGGTAGTAGTAGTAGGAATTATACTAGTTGTTGTAGTAGCAGTTCTAGTAGTAGTTGTTATTGTAGTAGTGTACTAGTCTTAGCTACAGCAGCAGCAGCAGCAGCAGCAGTAGTAGTAGAAATAGTAGTAGTAGTAGGAGGAGGAGGAGGAGGAGGAGGAGGAGGAGCAGCAGTAGCAGTAGCACTAGTAGTAGTAGTAGTTGTTGTTGTAGTAATAGTAGTAGAAATAGTAGTAGTAGTAGTAGTAGTTGTTGTTGTTGTTGTTGTTGTCGGTATTATTGTTGTTGTTGTAGTAGTAGCAGTGGTAGCAATAGCAGTAGCAGTTATAGTAGCTGTAGTAGTTGTTATTGTAGTAGTAGTAGTAGTAGTAGCGGCAGTAGAATTGCTAATGCTAATCCTACTCCTACTTGTTCAAGTACTACTATTGTAACTACTACTACTCCTACGACTACTACAACACTTAACTCTACTCCTACTGCTACTACTGCTGCTGCTGCTACTACTACTATTACTACTACCAAATCAACAACTGCTACTACTACTATTACTCTGCTACTACTACTATTGCTTCTACTACTCCTACTGCAAATTCTACTACTACTACTGCTCCTACTATGACAACTGCTACCACTACTACTCCTACTACAATTTCTACTATTACTATTACTACAACTACTAGTCCTACTACTACTACTACTACTAGTACTAGTACTACTATTGTTGCTGCTGCTACCGCAGCAGCTCTACTACTACTTCTATAACTACTTCTACCACTACTCCTACTACTACTCCTACTACTACAACTACTAATACTACTCCTACTCCTTCTACTGCTACACTAGTATAACTTCTACTACTATTAGTACTACCTCTACTACTACTTTTACTCCAACACCTACCACTTCTACTACTGCTACCAATACTAGTTCTGCTAGTACTACTACTCCTCCTCCTCCTCCTATTACTACTACTAATATTTCTACTACTGCTAATACTACTACTACTACTACTACTACTACTACTACTACTACTACTACTGCAACTACTACAATTATTACTACCACTCATACTAATACTGGTAATGCTACTACTACTACTACAACTACAACTACTGCTATTCCTATTTCTACTATTGTTGTTGCAGCCGCTACGACTACTACTACTATTTATACTACTACAACTACTTCAAGTACTACTGCAACTACTACGACTGCGACAGCTACTGCTTAGTACTACTCCAACTACTACACTTGCTACTACCACTACTCCAACAACTACTCGTACAACCACTTTTGCTGCTGCCGCTACTACTACTTCTAATTGTTCTACTATTACTACTACTACTACTATTACTGCTGCTACTCCTACTACAATAACTACTACTGTAACAATGACTACTACTACTATTACTACTACTACAACTACTGCTACTACTACTACTATTTCTACTACTACTACTACTATAACTACCACTACTACTACTTCTACTACTGCTACTGCTACTACTACTACACCTACTAATTTTTTTGCTACACCTACTAATAATACAACTCCTATTGCTATGGCTATCACTTCTACGACTACTACTAAAACTCCTACTACTACTGCTACTGTTGCTGCTACTACAACTACTCCTACTACTACTGCTATTGCTACCACTACTACTACTACTACTACTACCACCACCACCACCACCACCACTACTATTCCTGCTACTGCTACTACTATTGCTATTGCTATTGCTATGAGAACTAATACTACTACTTCTTCACAAACTACTACTACTAGTGCTACCATTACTACTTCTAGTACTACAACTACTACGGCTGCTGCTGCTTCTACTACTACTACTACTTCCACTACAACGGCGGCTAGTACTACTTCGGCTACTACTATTACTATTGCTGCTGATGCTGCTGCTAGTACTACTACAACTCCAACTACATCTCCAACTACTACTACTACTACTCCTCCTAACACTCCCACTACTACTACTACCACCACTACTAATTCTCCTACTACAACTATTATTACTTCTACCACAGCTACTACTACCACAACTACTACTAATACTACTGCTATTGCTACTACTACTACTGCTACTACTAATACAACAACAACAACAACAACTACCACTACTACTACAACTACTACTAAAACTACTACCAAAACTACTTCTACTACTTCTACTACTACTACTGTTGCTATTGTTGTTGTTGCTACTACTAGAACAGCTACTACCAAAACTACTAATATTATTGTTACTACTACTACAACAATAATTACTACAACTACAACTACTACTATAACAACTACCACTACTGCTACTACTTTTGCTACTACTACTCTTATAACTACTACTAAAACTACTACTGCTACTTCTACTACAAATACTGCTGCAACTGCTATTGTTTCTTTTACTGCAACTGCTACTAGCAGTACTACTAATACTACCACTAAGATTATTATTACTCAAGAACAACAATAACAACAACTACTCCAACTATTATTACTACTACGAGTACAACTACTACTACTAGCACAACTACTACTGCCACTACTCCTCCTACTACTACTCCTCCTTCTCCTCCTCCTCTTCCTACTACTACTACTACAACTACTACTACTACTACCTCTACTCCAACTACTACTACAACTGTGACTACTACTAAAACAACTACTATACTACTATTACTACTTCCCAAACTATTACTACTACTGCTGCTGCTACTACCACTATTGCAACTACTACTACTAATACTATGACTACTACTCCTCCTCCTCCTGACAATCCAACTACAATGACCACCACCGCTACTACCACTTCTACTATTACTATGACTGCGACTAATACAACTGGTACTTCTATTGCTACTCCTACTAAAAGTATGGCTAATACTATTACTAGTACAACAACTACTAGTTCTAGTAGTACTATGACTACTACTACTCATTATACTCCTACTACAACTACTAGTAGTAGTATAACCACTATTACTACTGCTACCACCACTTCTACTGCTGCTGCTGCTTCTACTACTGCAGCTACTTCTACCGCTAATACTACTACTACTTCTGCAATACTACTTATACTACTCCTGTTACTACTAATAATACTAATACTACTGTTGTTATTGTTACTGCTGTTGCTATTGCTACTACTATTGCAACTACGTTTGCTACTACTACTATTATTGTTGCTACTGCAACTCCGCCTACTACTACAACTACTACTACTCCTATTGGTACTACACCTACGACTACTACCACCACTCCTAGTATTACTACTACTACAGCTACTGCAATTATTGCTATTGCTAATACTACTAATACTACAAAAACTACTGTTGTTGTTGCTATTGATATTATAGTTGTCGCTACTACAACTACAACTTCGTTCGCTACTATTACTATTGTTATTGCTACTGCTACCCCTACTCTTACTACAGCTGCTACTACTACTACTACTACTACTACTACTATAACTACAGCTGCTGTGGCTACTTCAGTTGCTACTCCTACTACTACAACAACTACTACTGCAACTATTACTACTACAACAACTCATACTACTACTACTGCTACTACTACTACTATAACGACTACTACAACAATAAGAACAACAACAACTACTACAACTACTACAACAACTACTTCTACTATAACTACTAGAACGACTACTGAAACTACTATTGCTGCTTCTACTGCTGTTGTTGCTGCTACTACAACTGCTACTACCAATACTACTAATAATAATGCTAATATTATTATTATTACTATTAGTACTACTAGTGCTACTACTAGTACTAATACTACTACTACTACTACTCCTCCTCCTCCTCCTCCTACAACTACAACTACTTCTACTACTACTACTACAACTCGTCCTCCACCTCCTCCTCCTCCTCCTCCTCCTACAACTATTTTTACTCCAACTACTACTACAATTATGACTACTACTAATACAACTACTATGACTATCAATATTAGTACCCAAACTACTACTACTACTGCTGCTGATACTGCTACTGTTACAACTACTACTACTATTATTGCCACGACTACTACTACTACTCCAAACAGTCCTACTACTACTATTATTACTATTACTAAGATTGCGACTACTACTACGGGTACTTCTACTGCTACTCCTAGTACAAGTATGACTAATACTACTACTACTACAACAACTACTACTACTTGTGATAATACTAGTACTACTACTACAACTACTACTACTAATTCTAATACTACTACTACTACTACTTCAACTAACACAACTAGTACTACTACTGCTACTATTGCTGCTGCTACTGTTGCTTCTAAATCTACTACTACTGCTACTTCTGCTACTGCTACTACTACTACTAATACTACAACTACTACTATAGCTATTGCTCTTCCTGCTGCTGCTACTACTACTGCTGCTTCTACTTCTGCTACTACTACTATTGCTATTACCACTACTAATACTACTAATATTTATATTGAAAAAGGCCCATATACCATGAGCTTATGCTTTTGGGATGGTTTGGTGTCTGACCCACTATACTGATTTACTTTGACACTCTTTCGATTCTCCCAATAAATGGTATCAGAGCTTTAGGTTTGAAGCTGTGCAAACTCTTAAGACCAAAATTATCATGATGTTGCAATGAAATTGGGTCACATGTTATTTTCTCTTAAAAAATCAAAAGAATGAGACAAAAACTTATTGGTATGGGACACACTGTGGAACTAGTCGAGTAAAAGAGTTCTTGATTAAGAGTGTTAAAATTAATGTGGTCAAATCACACCTAAAGGGGGAGATTGCTATAATTCTAGGTGTGATGAATTAGTCCCACATCGGATATTGGATAGATAGGGTCCAATATATATAGTGAAAAAGGCCCATATCCCATGAGATTAAGCTTTTGGGATGGTTTGGTGTTTGACCCACTATATTGATCTGATTTCACACTCTTTCGATCCTCCCAATATAATACTTCTACTACTACTACTACTACTACTACTACTACTACTACTACTGCGGCTACAACTACTACGGCTACTACCACTACGACTACTACTACGACTACTACTATTACTACTACGACTATGACTAGGACTACTACTATTACTACTACGACTACGAGTATGACTACTACTACTACTACTAGTACTACTCTACTACTACTAATACAACAAGGATTATTACAACTACAACTATGACTTCTACTACTACTACTACTACTACTACTACTAATACAATAATAACTACTACGACTACAGCTGCAACTATGACTTCTACTACTCCCACTATTACTAATACTACCAATACTACAACTACTACGTTGACAACTATTACTGCTACCACTAGTAGTAGTAGCAGTAGTAGTATTCATGGCAGAAGTAGTTTTAGTATTCGGCGTTGTAGTCATAGTAGCAGTAGCAGTAGTAGTTACAGTAGTAGTAGTAGTAGGTACAGTAGTAGCATTAGTAGAAGGAGGAGAATCCGTAGTGGTAGCTACATTAGTAGCAGGAGGAGAAGTAGTAGCCGTAGCAGTAGCATTAGTAGTAACAATAGTAGTAATAGTAGTACTACTAATAGTAGTGGTAGTCACAATAATAGTAGTAGTAGCAAAAATAGTAGCAGTTACAGTAATAGTAGTAGTAGTAATAATAGTAATAGTAGTATTAATAGTAGTAGCAGTAGCAGTAAGAGTAGTAGTAGTAGTAGTGATAGTAGCAATGGTAGTGGCAGTAGTAGTAGCAGCAACAGTAATAGAGCAAGTAGTAGGAGTGGTAGTAGTACTAGCAGAAGTAGTAGCAGTATAGCAGTAGTAGTTGCAATTGTAGTAGTAGTTGTAGTAGCTATAGTAGTTGTAGGAGCAGTAGTCACAATTGTAGTAGCAGTAGTAGTAGTTGTTGTAAGAGTAGTAGTCGTGGTAGTAGTAGGAGTAGTAGTAGTCACTGTAGTACTAGGAGAAGTAGCAGTAGTACTAGGATCAATAGCAGTAGCAGTTATAACAGTTGAGGCAGTAGCTATAGAAGTAGTCGTAGTAGTAGTAGGAGTAGTAGTAGTAGTAGTAGTAGTAGTAGGAGGAGGAGGAGCAGTAGTAGTAGTTATTGTTGTAGGAGTAGTAGTATTGGTTATACTAGTAGTCGTAGTAGCAGCAGTAATAGTAGCAATTGTAGTAGTTGTTGTAGTGGAAAGAGTAGTTGCAGTAGTAGTACTTGGAGTAGTAAAAGTGGTAGCAGTAGTAGTTGTTGTTGTTGTATTGGTAGTTGCTGTTGTCGTAGTAGTAGTAGCAGCAATAGCAACAGTAATAGTAGCAATAGTCATAGTAGTAGTCATAGTAGGAGTAGTGATAGGAGTAGTAGAAGTAGTAGTAATAGTTATGCTAGTAGTAGTGGTAGTAGTAATAGTAGAGGTAGCAATAGTAGTTGTACTAGTAGTAATAGTAGTAGTATTAGCCATAGCAGTTGTAGTTGTAGTAATAATAGTGGTAGTAGTAGCAATTGTTCTTACTGTAGGTGTAGTAGTTGTAGTAGTAGTTGTTATTGTAGCAGTCATAGTTATTATTGTAGTTGTAGTAGTAGTAGTGGTAGAATTAATAGTAGTAGTAGTAGCAGTAGTTGGATTAGGAGTAGTACTATCGGTAGGAGTAGGAGTAGAAGTAGTTGTAGTAGTAGGAGTAGCTGTGGTAGTAGACGCAGTAGTAGTAGTCGCAATAGTAGTAGTAGTGGCAGTAGTTGTAGCAGTGATTGTAGTAGTAGCAATAGTAGAAGTAGCATCAGCATTTGCAACAGTTCTGGCAGTAGTAGTACGAGCTATAGGAGTAGTAGTAGCAGTAGTAGTTGTTGCATAATAGTAGCTATAGAAGTAGTAGTAGCTATAGTATTATTAGTTGTAGGAGTTGCAATACTAGTAGCAATAGTAGTAATAGGACTAGGAACAGTAGTAGTTGTAGTAGTAGCAGTAGTTGTAGTAGTAATAGTTGTTGCAGCAATATTAGTAATTGAAGTATTTGTAGTAGTAGTGGTGGAAGTTGTAGTATTAGGAGCAGCAGCAGTAGTATTATGAGTAGTAATAGCGATAGGAGTAGTCATAATAATAGTAGTAGGAGTGAGAGTGGTAGTAGTAGTGGTAGTAGCAGTAGTAGTAGTAGTAGTGTATTAGTAGCTGTAGTGGTAGTATTAACAGTTGTAATAATAGCAGTAGCAGCAGCAAGAGCAATAGTCATAGTAGTAGTTGTACTAGTAGTAATAACAGCAATAATGAGTGAGAGTAGTTGTAGCAGTGGTAATAGTAGTAATACTTGTGGTAGTAGTAGTAGTTGTAATTGCAGCAGCTATTGTAGTAGTTGTATTAGTATTAGCACTAGTTGTAGTAGCGATGGCAGTTGTAGTAGTAGGAGTAGCAGTAGTGACAGTAGTATTAGTAGTTGTAGTAGTAGCAGTACTACCAATATCAATAGTAGTAGTAATCACAGTAGTTGCATTAGTAGTAGCAATAGAAGTGGTAGTATCAGTAGTAAGAGTAGTAGTAGTAGTGGTGGTGGTGGTAGTAGTAGTATTGGTAGTAGTATTAGGAGTAGTGGTAGCAAAAGGAGTAGTGGTCATAGTAGTTGCAGTAGGAGTGAGAGTAGCAGTAGTAGTGGTAGTAGTTGCCGTTGTTGAAGTAGTAGTAGTTATAGTAGTAGTAGCAGTTGTAGTATTAGTAGCAGTTGCAGTAGTAGCAGTTATGGTAGCAGGAGTAGTAGTTATGGTAGCAGCATTTGGAGCAGTAGTAGTAGTAGTGGCAGTAGTAGCTACAGAAGTGGTAATAGTACTAGTATCATGTAGTACTAGCAGTAGTAATAGTAGTAGAAGGAGTAGTTGTAGTAGTAGTCATAGTAGTAGTAGTAGTAGTCGTGGTAGGAGCATTAGCAATAATAGGAGTTGAATCTATAGCAGTTCCAGTAGGCGTTGTGCCAATAGCAATAGTAGTAGTGATAGCAATTATAGTTGTGGTTGTAGTAGTGGTAGTAGTAGTAGTAGTAGAAGTTGTAGTAATAGCTGCAAGAGTAGCAGTAGCAGTAGCAGTAGTAGTAGCAATAGTTATAGTAGTAGAAGCAATAGTCGTAGTATTTAGTGGTGGTAGTAGTAGTCATAGTAGTAGTTGTACATATTGTAGTAGTAGTAGTACTAGTAGTAGTAGTAATAATATTAGTAATAGTGGTAGTAGCTATTGTCGTTGTAGGATGAGTTGTAGTAGTAGTAGTAGTAGCAGTAGTAGGAGTAATGAAGTAGTAATAGAAGTAGTAGTAGCAGTAACAGTAGTAGTAATAGTAGTAGCAGTAGTTCTAGTAGAAGTAGTAGTAGTGGAAGTAGTATTTGTGGTAGAGATAGTGGTAGTACTAGCGATTGCAATCATTTTAGTAGAGTAGAAGTAGCAGTCGTAGTAGTAGTTATTTAAGTAGTAGTAGGGATTCCTAGAGTTGTAGAAGTAGTCGCAGTAGCGGCAGTAGTAGCAGCAATAGTAGTAGAAGTAGTAGTCGTAATGGTAGTAGAAGTAGTAGAAGTAGTATTAGTAGTAGTAAGGGTGGTAGCTGTTGTAACTGTAGCAGTGGCAGTGGCAGTAATACTAGTTATTGTCGTAGTAGTTGTAGTAGCAGTAGCAGTAGTTGTATTAGTACTACTAGTAGTAGTAGTATTAGTAGCAACAGCAGTAGTAGTAGTAGTAGAAGCAATAGTGGCTATTGTAGAACTTGTTGTGGTATTAGTAGTCGAAGTAGTAGTAGTAGTAGTATACTCAGTATTCGGAGGAGTAGTAGTAGTAGCAAAAGTAGCGAAAGTAGTAGTAGTTGGACAAGTAGTAGTTGTAGCAGAAGCAGTAGTTGTAGTAGTAGAAGTGGTAGTAGCAGGAGTAGTAATAGTAGTAGCAACAGAAGTAACAATAGTAGTAGTAGTAGAAGTTGTAGTAGTAGTTGTGGTAGAAGTAGTAGCAGTAGTTGTAACAGTAGTACTACTAGGAGCAGTAGTAAGAGTAATAGTAGTAGTAGCTGTGGCGATAGTAGTAGTGTTAGTAGTAATAGTAGTAGTAGTTGTTGTGATAATAGTTGCATAAGTAGTAGTAGTTGTTGTTGTTGAAGCAGTAGTAGTAGCAATGGCATCTATAGCAGTAGTTGTAGCAGTAGTAGCAGTAGTCGTAGAAGTGGTTGTAGCAGTAGTAGTAATAGTAGCTGTACTAGTCGCAATAGTTGTTATTGTGGCAATAGATGTTGTGGCAGTCATAGTAGCAGTAGTAATTGTAGTAGTTTTAGTAGTAGAAGTAGTTGTAGATGTAGTAGTAGTATCAGTAGTAGTTGTAGTAGTAGCTGTGGCAGTAGTAGTAGTAGTCATTATTGTATGAGTAGCAATAGGAATAGTAGCTGCAGTTGTGGTAGTGGTAGTAGCAGAAGAAGTAGTTGTAGGAGGATAAGTTGGAGTAGTTCCAAGAGTAGTAGAAGGAGCAGTAGTAGTTGTAGTTATAAGAGTTGTAGTAGCAAAAGTTGTAGTAGTTATTGTTGTACTAGTAGAAGTTGTAGTATAGTAGTAGTAGTAGCAGTAGTAGTGGAAGCAGCATTAGTAGGAGCAATAGCTATAGTAGTAGCAAGAGTAGTAGTAGTAGTGGTAGTAGTTGTTGTTGTATTAGCAGTAGCGGTTATAGTAGTTGTGGAAGTAGTGGTAATGGTAGTAACAGTAGTAGTAGTATTAGTAGCAGTAGTAGCAGTAGTTGTAGTAGTAGTAATAGTAGTAGTAGTAGGAGTAGCGGCAGCAGTAGTTGTGGTAGTAGTTGTTATTGTAGTAGTCGGAGTAGTCATAGTAGTAGTTGTTGTAAAAGAAGTAGAAGGATTAGTTGTAGGTGTAGTAGTGTTGTAGTAGTAGTGTTAATAGTTGTATTTGCAGTAACAGCAGTAGTAGTAGTTATTGTGGTAGTAGTAGTAGTTGTGGTAATAGCAGTAGTAGCAGCAGTAGTAGTAGTAGTAGCAGTAGTGGCAGTAGCATTTATAGTAGTAGCAGTAGTAGTAGCATTCGCTGGAGAAGTAGTAACAGCAGTAGTAGTAGTTGCAGTACCAATAGTAGTAGCAATAGCAGTACTTGCTATAGTCGTAGTAGTGGCAGTACTTGTAGTAATAGTAGCAGTAGTAGCGGTAGTAGCAGCAACAATAGTAGTAGTAATAGTAGCAGCTATCGTAGCAGAAAGAGGAGTAATAGTATTAGTTGGAGTTGTAGTAGAAGTAGCAGTAGGAGGAGTGTGAGTAATAGGAGTATTGGTAGTAATAGTAGTAGTAGTAGAAGTAGAAGTAGTAGAAGTGGCAAGCATAGCAGTAGTTGTAGTTGTAGCAGTAGTAACAATAGTACTAGTAGCCAGAGTAGCAGTAGGAATACTAGTAGTAGTAGTAGCAGCAGCAACAGCAGTAGTTGCAGTAGTAGTATTATTATAAGCAGTAGTAGCAATAGGAGTTGTAGTATTAGCAGTAGGAGTGAGAGTAGCAACAGTAGTGGCAGTAGAAGTAGTAGTTGCAGAAGTAGCAGAAGTAGTAGCAGTAGTAGCAGTAATAATAGTAACAATTGCAGTAGTGGTAGTAGGAGTACTAGTAGTTATAGCAGTAGTAGTAGCAGTTGTCACAGTAGTAGTAGTTGTAGCAATTGTAGTAGCCGCAGCAGCAACAAAATCAACAGTAGCAATAGTAGTAGTGGGAGTAGTAGTAGTAGGAGGAGTAGTAGTAGCATTAGTAGTGGGTGGAGGGGAAGCTGGAGTAGTACTAGTATTAGGAATACTCTTAGTGGTTGTAGTAGTACTAGTATTAGTTGAATAGTAGTAGTTGTTGTTTTTGTCATAGTAGTAGTAGTAGTAGTAGTAGTAATAGTAGTAGAAGTAGTTGTAGTAGTAGCAGTACTAGTAGCAGTAGCAGTTGTAGTAGAAGTGGTCGTAGTAGAAGTAGCTGTAGCAGTACTTGTAGTAGTAGTTGTTGTAGTAGTATTAGTAGTAGTGGTAGCAGCAGTAGTAGTAGGAGTAGCAATAAGAGTAGTAGCAGCTGTAGCAATAGTAGTAGTAGTTGTTGTAGTAGTACGAGTAGTCATAGTAGTAGCAATTGTAAGAGAAGTATTAGTAGTATTAGTAGTAGTAGTAGTAGTAGCAATAGCTATAGCAATAGCACTAGTAGTAGCAGTAGTTATGTAGTAGTATAGTAGTAGTAGTATTAGTAGTATTATTAGCAATAGTAGTAGCAGTAGTTATTGCAATAATTGCAGGAGAAGAAGTAGTAGTAGCTGCAGTTGAAGCTATAGTAGAAATAGCAGTAGTAGTAGGGGCAGTAGTAGAAGTGGTTGTAACAGTAGCAGTAGTAGTAGTATCAGTAATTGTAGCATTATTAGTAGTAGCAGTACTAGTAGTAATAGTTGTGGCAGTAGTTGTTGTGGCAATCGTAGTAGTAGTAGCGATAGTTATAGTAGTGGTAGCAGTTCTAATAGCAGTAAGAGGAAGAGTAGTAGCAGTAGGAGTGGTAGTAATAGTAGTAGTAGTAGGAGTGAGAGTGGTAGTAGTATTGGTAGTAATAGAAGTAATAGTAGTAGTAGAAGTAGCAGTAGCAATAGCCACAGAAGCAGTAGTTGTAGGAGAAAAAGTAGTAGTAGTAGACGTAGTAGTAGGAGCCGCAACAACGGCATTAGTATTATGTGTAGTAGTAGCAGTAGGAGTTGTAGTAGTAGTAGGAGTGAGTAGTCATAGTGGTGGTTGTAGTACTTGTAATAGTAGTAGTAGTAGTAGTAGAGGTTGCAATAATAGTAGTAGTTGTAGTAGTCGTAGTAGCAGTAGTAGCAGAAGTAGTAGTAAAAATTTTAGTAGTGGCAGTTGCATTAATAGTAGAAGCAACTGCAGTAGTAGTAGTACCAACAGTAGTAGTAGTAGTAGTAGTAGTAGTAGTAGTAAAAGTAGCAGTAGCACCGGTACTACCATTAATAGTAGTAGCATTACCCGTACCAATTGTAGTAGTAATAGTAGAAGTAGCAGCAGTAGCAATTGTAGTAGCTGTTGGAGTAGCAGCAGCAGTAGTAGTAGCTGCAGCAATCGTAGTAGTAGTAGTAGTTTTAGCGACCGAAGTAGTAGTAGTAGTGGGGCTAGTAGTTGTAGTAGTAGCAATAGTAAGAGTTGATGTAGTAGTAGTAGTTGTAGTCGTTGTGGTAGTAGGAGTAGGAGGCGTTGGAGTAGGAGTAGGAGTAGGAGTTGGAGTGTGAGTAGTAATAGTATAAGTAGTACTTGTTGTTGTAGTAACAGTCATCATAGTTCTATCTGTAGTAGAAGTTGTAGTAGTAGTAGTATTAGTTGTAGTTGTAGTAGTAGAAGTACTAGGAGGAGTAGTAGTAGAAATAATACTAGCAATTGTAGTTGTTGCAATAGTAGTAGTAGTAGCAGAGTAGAAGTTGTTGTTGTAGCAGTCGGAATAGTATTAGTAGCATTAGCATTTGCAGTAGTTGTAGCAATAGTAGTATGAGCTGTAGTAGTAGAAATAGAAATAGTAGCTCTTGCAGTAAAAAGAGCCATGGTAGTAGTAGCAGCAGGGTCACAGTTCTATTTGTAGCAGTAGCAATAGTAGTAGTAGTAATAGAAGTAGTAGTAGCATTAGTTACAGTAGCAGTTGTGGCAGTTGTAATAGTAGTTAGAGTAGTAGTAGTAATAACAGTAGTTGTAGTAGTAGTAGTACTAGTAGTAGCAGTTGGAGCAGTAGTAATAATATGATGAGTAGTAGTAGTAGCAGTAGAAGTCTTAGTCGTAATAGTAGTAGGAGTGAGAGTAGTAGTACTAGAGGTAGTTGTAGTAGTAGTAGTAGTGAGTAGTAGTTGTAGTGGTAGTATTAGCAGTAGTAACAGCAATAGTAGAAACAGCAGTAGCAATAGTCGTAGTAGTAGTAGCAGTAGTAGTAATAGCGGTAGTATTAGTAGTATTATGAGTAGTAATAGTAGTAGGAGTAGTAGTAGTAGTTGTTGTCGCATTTGTTGTAGTAGTTGTAGTAGTAGCAGCACAAGTAGTGGTAGTAGTAGTAGTAGCAGTAGTGATAGTAGAATTAGTAGTAGTAGCAATAGTAGTAGGAGTAAGAGTAGGAGGAGGAGGAGTCGCAGTAGTAGTACCAATAGTAATCGTAGTAGTGGTACTCGTAGTAGTATTAGCAATAATATTAGGAGTGGTGGCTGCAAAAGCAGTAATAGTAGTAGTTGTTGTAGTAGGAGTGAGAGTAATAGTAGTAGTGGTAGTTGTAGTAGTAGTAGCAGTAATAGTAGTAGAAGTTGTGGTAGTAGGATTAGCAGTTGTGGCAGCAACATTTGTAGCAATTACAGTAGTAGTAGTAGTAGTATTTGTAGAAGTGGTAGTAGTACTAGTAGCAAGTACTAGCAGTACTTGTGAAAGTGTAGTAGTAGTTGTTGTAGTAGGAGTAGTAGTAGTAGGAGTAGCAATAGTAGTAGAGGTAGTAGCAGCAGCAGCAGCAGTAGCAGTAGCAATAGTAGTGGTAGTAGTAGTAGTAGTGGAAGTAGTTACAGTTGTAGGAGTAGTAGCAGTAGTAACAAAAGTAGCAGTGGTAGTAACAGTTGTTGTTCTAGTTGAAAT
Organism: Trichopus zeylanicus subsp. travancoricus; assembly: GCA_005019695.1. Taxonomy (NCBI): domain Eukaryota; kingdom Viridiplantae; phylum Streptophyta; class Magnoliopsida; order Dioscoreales; family Dioscoreaceae; genus Trichopus; species Trichopus zeylanicus. The sequence continues at coordinate 78,726 of RXID01011304.1, forward strand.
AGCAACAATGTAGTAGTAGTTGTAGTAGTAGTAGAAGATGTTGCAGTAGTAGTTGTAGTAGCAGTAGTACTAGTATCGGTAGCAACAATATTAGGAGTTGCAGTAGTAGTAGCAGCAGTAGTAGCAGCAGTAGTAACAGCAGTAGCAGTAGTAGTAGTAGTAGTGGGAGTCTCTCTAGTAACAACTGTAGTAATAGTAGTAGTAGGAGTACTAGTAGAAGTGGGAAAAGTAGTAGCGATTGTAGCAGTAATAGTAGTAGTAGCAGTAGCAATTGTAGCAGTCACAGTAGTAGTAAAAGCAGTAGTAGCTGGAGCAATAGTAGCAGGAGTAGTAGCAGTAGTACATGTTACAGTAGTAGTAGTAATAGTAATAATACAACACAACTACTACAACTAGTACAACAAAGACCACTACTACTACTACTACTTCTGCTGCTGCTGCTGCTATTATCATTGCTACCACACCTACTACTACAACTACTGCTACTATTTCTGCTTCCACTGCCACTACTACTGCTACTACTGCTTTCACTACTATAACTGCTACTATTACTTCAACTACTACCGCAGCAACAACAACAACTTCTACTACCGCAGCAATAACAACAACAACAATCACAACTACTAGTATTATTACTACTACTACGGCTCAAACTACTACTACTGCTGCTGCTGCTGCAACTGCTACTAATGCTCCTACTACATCTTCTACAACTACTACTACAGCTGCACCTACTGTGACTACCACTAATATGACTACTGCCCTACTATTACTAGTACTACTACTACTACTACAACTATTTCTACTACTACTCCTACTACTGTTACTACTACTACCACTCCTACTAATACTACAACTAACGCTACTACTACTATAGCTCCTACTGCTACTACTACTATAGCAACTACTTCTACCATTAGATACTACTATTACTGCTACTACTGCTACTACGGCTACAACTACAACCATTGCTGCCACTATTGCTACTGCTACTACTGCTACTACTACTACTATTACTACTAATTCTACTTCGACTACTACTAAATCTCCAACTACAACTAGTTTTGCTCCTACTAATGCAGCTACTGCTACTGCTACTACTCTTACTACTACTTCTACTACAACTACTGCTATTCCAACTACTACTACTTCTATTACTACCACTACTACTACTACTACAACAACGGCCACCACTGCAACCTCTACTACAATTGCTACTACTACTAATACAATTACTAATATTACGACAATATGTACTACTACTACAACTACTTTTACTACTACTTTTGCTCGAGCTACATAAACTAATAATACTACAACAATCGCTATGATTGCTGCTACTACAGCTACTATTGCTATTCATACTACAACAACAACAACAACTACTACTAATACTATTGCTGCCACTACTACTGCTACTACTACCACTACTACCACTACTACTGCTGCTGCTAGTAATAGTATTACTTCTACAACTACTTCTTCTGCACTACTAGTACTACTACTTCTCCCACAACTAGAACTACTACTAGTACTACTGCTGCTGGAACTACTGCTGCTGCTGCTACTACTACTACTACTACTACTCCAACTGCTACTCCAACTACTTCTCATGCTACTATAGCTATTGCTACTACTACTACCACCAGTACTACTACTGCTGCTGCTACTACTACAAGCACTACTACTGCTACAACAACTGCTGCTGCTGCTACTACCGCTACTACTACTAGTCCTTGAACTGCTACAATTACTACTACTACTACCACCACCACTACTACTACTGCTCCTGTTGCTACTGCTACTGCTATGACAACTACAACAACAACAACTACTACTACTACTACATCTACGACTGCTACTAGAGCTACTACTGCTATGACTGCTACTACTACTACTACTACTACTATGGCTACTATTGCTGGTACTACTACCACTACTACAACTGCTACTGCTACTACTACTGCTGCTACTATTACTACTTCTACTACTATTGCTACAACTCCTACTACCATTACTACTACTACTGTGACTACTACTAATATTAATACTACTACTATTGTTTCTTCTATTACTACAATAACAACTACTTCTACTACAACAACAACTACTGCTACTGCTGACGCTACTGCTACTTTACCACTACTACTCCTACTGCTACTACAACCACTACAACTATTACTACTGCTACTGCTTACCCTACTGCTAATACTACAGCTACTACTGCGACTACAACAACTACTACTGCTACTGCTGACACTACTGCTACTTCTACCACTATTGCTCCTACTACTACTACTACTACTACAACTGCTACTACTGCTACACCTTACCCTACTGCTACTTCTACCACTACTACTACTGCTGCTACTACTGTTGCTATTACTACTACTACTTGTACTCATACTACAACTACTGTGGCAGTTGCTATTGCTGCGACTACTACTACTACTATTGCAGCTACTACTACGCCTACAATTACTTCTACTACTACTACTGCTAGTACTACTACTACTACTGCTTCTGGTGCTACTACTATTACAACTGCTGCTAGTGCAACTACTCCTACAGCTACTGCTACTATTACTACTGCTAATACTACTATTGCTTCTACAACTACCTCTACTAGTACGACAACTACTACTACTGCTACTACCGATGCTACTAATAGTAATACTACTACTAATGCCACTAGCACAACTACTACTACCATCGATACTACTATTACTACTTCTACTACTACTACGGATGCTGCTACTCCTACTACTACTACTACTACTACTACAACAACAACTGCTACTGCTACTACTGCCACTACTATTGCTACTACTATTGTACTACTTCTATAATTGCTACCGCTACTACTACTTCTACTACTACTGCTACTGCAACTACTGCTTTTGTTACTATTAATACCTCTACTACTACTACTACTCCTTCTACTACAGCTGCAACTACTACTACTGCTTCTGCTACTACAGCTATTACTACTACTTCCCCTAATTATACAACTTCTTCAACTACTACTGCTTCTACAACAATAACTACTACCACAGCTACCACAACTACTACTTCTGCTAATACTACGCCTGCTACTACTCCTACAACAACAACAACAACTACTACTACTAATACTACAACTACTACTAGGACTACTACTACTACTACTACTACTACTACTACTACTGCTGCTGCTACAACTACAACTACTACTGCTACTGCTACTACTACTACTACTACTACTTCTTCTTCTTCTACTACTACTACTACTACTAGTACTACTACTTCACTTGCTCCTACAACTACTACCACTACTCCTCCTCCTCCTCCTTCTACTGCTACTACAACTACTGCTACTGCTACTATTACAATAAATACTGCTACAATAAATACTACTTCGATTATCATTACTACAACTACTAGTATAACTACTACTGCTGCTGCTGCTGCTGCGACTATAGCGACTTTGACTACTGCTTCAGCACTACTACTTCTATTACCCCTATGGCTGCTACTGTTACTGCTACTGCTACTACTACTATTATTACTTCTGCTACAACCGTTACTATAACAACTACTACTACTGCTAAGACCACAACTATGACTACTATTGCTACTTCTACTACTACAACTACTACTACAGCTGTTACTACTACTTCTCACATTACCACTACTTCTGCTACTACTACTTCTATTACTACTATTGCTACTAATATACAACTACTACTTCTGATACTACTAGTACTACTTACACGACTACTCCTGCTACTGCTGCTACTACTACTATGGGTACTACTGCTACTACTAGTACAACTTCTACTACTGCAACTGTAGCCGGCACTCCCACTACTACTACTACTACTACAAATACTACCACTACTACTTCTACTACAAGTACTACAAGTACTACTAGTACTATTACTACTGCTATTGCAGCTAATGTACTATTACTTCTACTAGAACTAGTACTACAACAACTACTACAACTACACCTAGATGTACTACTATTACTGCTACTACTACTATTACTACTACATCGACTACTACTACCACTACTTCTAATTCTACTAGTACTACTACTCTGCTGCTGCCGTTGCTACTACTATCACTACTATTACTATGGCTACGACTACCACTACGACTACTAGTGCTATTGCTACTTCTACTTCTCCTACAATAGCGACTTCTACTACTACTTCTACTACTACTCCTGCTGCTACTACTACTACTACTACTACTACTACTACTACTACTACTACTACTACTACTACTACTACTGTGGTTATGACTACTAATACTAGTGATACTACTACTACTATAACTCCTACTCCTGCTACTTCTACTCATGCTATTGCCATAGCTACGGCTACTACTACTGCATCTACTACTACTATTGCTGCTACTACTACTACAGCTACTACACCACTACGACTACTAACCACTACTTCTACTACTAACTACTACTACTACTACTACTACTACTACTACTACTACTACTACTACTACTTCTTTTACTACGGCTACTACTATGACTCCTACTAACTGCAACTACTACTACTTCTACTACAACTCTGCTACTACTACTACTACAAAGCAACGGCTACTCCTTTAGCCACTATTGCTTCTACTACAACTACTACTACCACTACAGCTACTATAACTACTACTAATACTACTACTACTGTTGCTTCTACTACTACTATAGCAGTTGCTACTACAAGTACTGCTACTACCACTGCAACTTATACTACTACTGCTACTTCTACTACTACGACTACTACTTCTATTACTGCTATTTTCGCTACAACTACTACTACTTCCACTACTACTGCCACTGGTAGAATTACCACTTCTCATACTACTACTAATACTACTACTATAGCTGTTCCAACTACTACTGTTACTACTATTATGGCTACTGCTGCTACTACTACTTTGTTTACTACTCCTTCTATTACTACATCTACTACTACTTTTGCTAATGCTACTACTACTACTACCACTACTACTACTGCTATTACTACTGCTACTTGTGCTACTATGACTACTGCTTCTTCTGCTACTGCTACTACTTCTACAATGATAATTGTTACTACTACTATTGCTATTGCTCTACCCTTGCAACTATTGCTATTGTTGCTAATACCGCTACTGCTACAACTGCTGCACCTGCTACTACTACCACAGCTACTACTACTACTACTAATACTAATACTAATCCTTCTGATACTACTATTGCTACTACTAACACAACTACTTCTACTAGTTCTTCTACCACTACGACTACTACTACTAGTACGAATATGGCAACTACTACTACTACTACTACTACTACTAATACTACTACTACAAATACTACTACTACAACTACAATTGTCCTCATTACTCCTATTACTACTAGTACAACTACTGCTACTATTGTAACTACTACTACAACTACTACTATAGCTACTTATGATACTACTACCACTACTACCACTACTTTTACTACTATTGCTGCGGCTACTCCTACAACTATTGTTACTACTATAGCTATTACACTACTACAATTACGATGACTAATATTACTACTATTACTACTACTCCTACTGCTACAACTATTATTACTACTACGACTACTTCTCCTGCTAACACTATTGCTGCCACTTCAACTACTGATACTACACTACTACTGCTTCTAATATAACAATAACTACTACCACAGCTACTTTTGCTACTACTACTACTACCACTACTACTACTACTATTGCTACTACTTCCACTACTACTACTACTACTATTGCTACTGCTACAGCTACTGCTGCTACTACTGCTGCTACTACTGCTACTGCTACTATTGTTATTACAGCTATCGCTTTTATTGCTACTGCTACTTCTACTACGACTATTACTACTACTCTTACTACTACTACTACTACTACTACTATTACTACTACTAGTACTACAAGTGCTACTACTACTCTTGCTACAACTGCTACTACTATTACCACTACTACTACTATTATTACTACTGCTATTACTACTACTGCTACTACTATTACCGGTATTACTACTACTACTACTTCCACTACTACTATTACTACAACAGCTACGACTACTACTACTACTACTATTACTACTACTACTATTACTACCACTACTACTTCTGCTGTTACTACTACTACCCTAACTACAATTACTAGTACTGATACTACTACCACTACTGCTACTACCTCTATGACTACTATTGCTACTGCTACTACAACTTCTGCTCCTACTATTACTACTACTACTGCTGCTGCTACTACAACCACTATAATTAATACTACTGATACTACTGCTAGAACAACTTCTGCTACTTCTACTACTATTGCTAGTATAACTCCTTCTACTCCTACTACTACTGATGCTACAGCTGCTTCTACTACGACTGCCACACAACTACTACTATTGCCATTGTCGCTACTACTACTACTATTACTACAATTGATGCTACTATGGCTACTACTACTATTAGTATTGCTACTACTGCTACAACAACAACAAGAACTACCATTGCTACTACTATTGCTAGTACTACTTTCCTGCTACTATTACTACTACTGCTACTACTACTATTGCTACGACTATTACTACTACTTCTACGACTATTACCACTACTATTGCGACAACTACTTTTGCTACAACTACTTTGACTGCTGCTACTTCTATTATTACTACTAACACTACTACTACTTCAGCTACGACTACTACCACTATGGCAACTACTGCTACTACTTTGGCAACTATAGCTAATATTGCTATTGCTACTACTACTACTACTACCACTACTACCACTACTACTACTACTACTACTACTACTATGGCAACTGTAGCTAATATTGCTGCTACTACTGCTATGGCTACTACAACTCCTAATACACCTACCATAACTAGTACTATTATTAATATTACTACTATTATTTTTACTATTGCTACAACTACTACTACTAATATGACTACTACTACAACAACAACAACAATAACAACAACAACAACTACTACTACTACTATCAGTACTTCTACGGCTAATACTACTACCACTTCTACTTCTACTATGACTACTACAATTGTTGCTGCTACTGCTACAATGACTATGAGTGCTACTACTACTTCTACTACTATAATTACTACTACTACTACTATGGCTATGGCTATTACTATTGCTACTACTACTACTATCGCCAATAATACTACAACTACAACTACTATGGCTACTACTACTACTATCGCTAATACTACTACTACCATTACTACTACTCCTCCCACTTCTACTACCGCTCCTACTTCTACTATTGCTTCTACTATTGCAACCACAACATCAATAATAACAATAATAATTAGTACTACTACTACTACTACAACGCTACTACTATTACTACTACAACTATTACTACTACTACTAATACAATAACTACTTCTTCTACTACTACTACTACTGCTACAACTATTGCTACTAATACTACTGGTACTAGTACTACTTACTACTACTAGTACTACTGCTAGTGCTACAACTTCTACTACTGCTACTTCTACTACTACAAATGCTTCTTCGACTACTACTACCACTATAGCTGGTCCACCTCCTCCTCCTCCTCCTCCTCCTACTACTACTACCACCACTATTGTTGCTACTATGACTACTAATACTATTATTGTCACTACTACTACTGTTACTCCAACAATTGCTACTACCACTACTACTTGAATTACTACTACTACCACTGCTACTTCTACCAATATTGCTACTACTAATATTGCTGCTACTACTACTACTACTACTACCACTACTACTGCTACTGCTACTGCTTCTACTACTACTACTACTAAAACTATAACTATTGCTATTACTACTTATAGTAGTTATAGTTGCAATTATAGCAATAGTAGGAGAAGTAGTAGCAGTAGCAGAAGGAGCAACAGAAGTAGTAGTAATAGTAGTAGTAGTAGTAGGAGTAGTAAAAGCCAAAGTTGAACTAGCACTAGTAGTGCAAGTAGTAGTCGAGGGGGTTGTTATAGTAGTAACAATAGTTGTACCAGCAGCAGTAGTAGCAGCAACAACAACAACAATAATAGTAGTAGTAGCGACTGTAGTAATAGTAGCAATAGCTGCAGTAGTAGTACTAGTAGTTGTAATAGTTGCCATATAAGTTATAGTAGGAGTTGTTGTAGTAGTAGTAGTAGATGTAGCAGTGGGAGTAGTAGTAGTTGTAGCAGCTATAGTTGTATAAGTACTGGTAGAAGCAGAAATAGTAGTAGTAGTAGCAATAGTAGTAGCAGTTATAGTAGTAGCAGAAGTAGTGGTAGTTGTACTAGTAGTAGTAGTAGTAGTAGTAGCAACAATAACAATAAGAACAATAGCAAGAGTAGTAGTAGTAGTAGTAGGAGTAATAGTAGCAATAGTAGTAGTCATAATAGTAGTAGTAGTAGTAGTTATTATTGTAGTAGTATTTCTAGTAGTAATAGTAGTAGTTCTTGGAGTAGTAGTACTAGCAGTAGTCATTATCATTACAATAGTGGTAGCAGTAGTGGTTGTAGTAGTTATAGGAGTAGTAGTAGTGGTAGTTGGAGTGGTAGTAGTAGAAGTAGTAGTAGTAGTACTCGTCGAGTAGTAGTAGAAGTAGTAGTAGTCGCAATTATAATAGCTGTAGTTGTTGTTGTAGTAGTCACACTAGTAGAAATAGTAGAGGTAGTGGTAGTAGTGGTAGCAATAGTAGAAGTAATAGTATTAGTAGTAGTTATTGTTGTTGCTATTATTGTTATTATTGTTGTTGTTGTAGTTGTTGTAGCAGTCATAGCAGTAGTAGTATCATGAGTGGTAAGAGTATTAGCAGTAAGAGTCATTGTACTAGCAAGAGTAGTAGTGGTAATAGTTGTAGCTGAAGTCATAGTAGCAATAGTAGAAGTAGTAGTATTTGGAATAGTACTAGTACTCTTTATCGTAGTAGCAGTAGTAGTAGTAGAAGTAGTAGTAGAAGTAGGAGTAGTAGTAGTAGCCGTTGTAGTGGTTAGCTGTTGAAGTAGTGGTAGAAGACATAGAAGTAGGAGTAGTAGTCATAGTGCTAGTAGTAGTTGTAGTAGTCATAGTAGTAGTAGGGGCAGGAGTAGTAGTAGTAGTTGTTGTAGTAGTAGTAGTAGTAGTAGTAGTAGTAGTGGTGGTGGTGGTAGTAGTAGTAGTGGTAGTAGAATTAGTAATAGTAGTAGTAGTAGTAGTAGTAGTAATAGTAGTAGCAGTAGTAATAGCTGTAGTATTAGGAGTGGTAGTCGTAGTAGCAATAGTAGTAGTAGTAGGAGTAGTAGTTGTTGTAGTATTAGGAGGAGGAGGAGTAGTGGTAGTAGGGGTTGTTGTTGTAGCTGTAGTAGTTGTAGTCATAGTAATGGTAGTAGTCATAGTAGTTGTACTAGTTGTAGCAATCGTAGTAGTAATAATATTAGTTGTGGTAATAGTAGCAGTAGTACGAGTAGTAGGAGTAGTAGTAGTATTAGAAATAGTAGCAGTAGCAGTTGTAGAAGTAGTAGTAGTATGTCTATTAATATTGGCAGTAGTTGTAATAGTTGCAGTAGTAGTGGTAATTATAATAGTAGTAGTGGTTGTAACAGCAATAGAAGTAGTAGTAATTCTAGTAGCAGAATTTATAGTAGGTGTTATTTTAGGAGTAGGAGTTGGTGCATGAGTAGTTGTAGTAGCAATAGCACTCGTAGTTATAGTAGTTGTAGCAGCAGTAGTAGTAGGGGTAGGAGGAGGAGCAGTAGTAGTTTTGGCAGCAGTAGCACTAGTGATAGTAGTAGCAGTAGCAGTAGTAGTTGTAGTAGTTAAAGGAGTAGTAGCACTAGTAGCAGTAGGAGGAGTAGTAGTAGTAGTAGTAGTAGTAGTAGTAGTAGAAGTAGTTGTTATAGTAGTTGTAGTTGTAGTATTAATAGAAATTGGTGTAGGAGTAGGGGTAGTAGCAGGAGCATTAGCCGTAGTAAAAGTAGTAGTAGACATATTACTACTACTAATAGTAGGAGTAGTAGGAGTAGCAATAGAAGTAGTAGTAACCGTAGTAGTAATAGCTGTAGAAGTTGTAGCAGTAGTGGCAGTTGCAGTAGTGGTAGTAGCAGCAGCAGCAGTAGTAGTAGTAGTAGTAAAAGTTGTAGAAGCAGTAGTAGCAATCGTAGAAGTAATAGTAGTAGTTGTTGTAATAGTAGTAGTCATAGTTGTAGTTGTATTTGTAGTAATAGGTGTAGTACTAATAGTACTAGTAGTAGCAACAGTAGTAGTAATAGTAGTTGCTGTAGTAGTAGTAGTGCAATAGCAGCAGCAGCAGCAGCAGCAATAGTACTAGGAGTAGTAAAACAAGAAGTTGTTGTTGCAATGGTAGTTGTAGTAGTAGTACTAGTAGTAGTAACAGTAGTAATAATTGAAGAAGTAGTAGTACTAGTACTAGTAGCAACAGTTGTTGTAGTAGAAGTACTAGTAATAGTAGTAGTAATAGTAATAGTAGGAGTTGCAGCAGTAGTAGTAGTTATTATAGTCATCGTAGTAGTAGAAGTAGTAGTAGTACTAGCAGTAGAAGGATAAGTAGTTGTAGCAGCAATAGCAACAACAGTTGTAGTACTAGCCGTATAAGTAAAAGTAGTAGTAGCATTAGAAGTTGTTGTAGTACTAATAGAAATAGTAGTAATAGTAATAGTAGTAGTAGTAGTAGTAGTAGTAGTCATTGTAATAGGAGTTGGTGTAGGAGTAGTAGTAGTACTAGTAGCATTCATAAAAGTAGTAGTAGTATTAGCAGTAGTTGTACTAGTAGTTATACTAGTAGCAGTACAAGTAGTAGTAGTAGTTGTAATAGTAGTTGGTGTAGGAGTAGGGGTAGTAGTCGGAGAAACGTTAGTAGTAGTAGTAGTAGTAGTAGTAGTAGTGAGAATAGGAGTGGAAATAGAAGTAGTAGGTGTAGTAGCAGTAACAGTAGAACTAGAAGTAGTAGCTAGAGTAGTAGTAATAGTAGTAGCAGTAGTGGTTGTAGCAGTACTAGTCATAGTAATAGTAGAAGTAATAATAGTAGTAATCGCAATAGTTGGGGTTTTAATTATAGTAGTAGTTGTAGTAGTAGTAATAGGAGTAGAAGTCCTGGTAGCAATAGTAGTAGCAATATTAGTAGTAGCAGTAGTTGTAGTTGTAGTAGTACTAGTAGTAGTAGTAGTTGTTGTTGTTGTTGTTGTTGTTGTTGTTGTTGTTGTTGTTGTTGTTGTTGTAGCAACAGTAGTAGTAGTAGCAGAAGCAGTAGTAGTAGTAGTAGTAGTAGTAACAGTAGTAGTTGTTGTAATAGTTGTAGTAGTAGAGTAGTAGTTGTAGCAGCAGTAGTGGTAGTAGTACTATTAGCAGTATTAGAAGTAATTTTAGTAGTGGCAGTACAAGTAGTAGTAGTAGTATCATTAGTAGTAGTAGTTGTTGTTGGAGTAGTAGGACTTGTAGTAGTAGTACTAGGAGTAGCAGCAGTAGTAGTTGTTGTTGTAGAAGTAGGAGTAGTCTCAGTAGTAGTTGTTGTTGTTGTAGTTGTAGTGGTAGTGGTAGCAACAGCAATAACAAAAGTAGCATCAATACTAGTAGTAGTAGTAGTCATATTAGTAATAGTGGTATTACTAGTAGTAATAGCAGTTGTGGTAGTAGTAGTTGTACTAGTAATAGAAGTAGTAGTAGTAATAGTAGCAGCAAGTATCGCAGCAACAGTAGCAGCAGTAGTAGTATTAATAATAGGAGTAGTAATAGTTGTAGCAGTTGTAGGGGTAGTATTAGGAAAAGGAATAGGTATAGAAGTAGTAGTCACAGTACAAGTTGTAGTAGTAGTAGTAAGAGTAGGAGTAGTAGTGGGTGTTGTAGTTGTAGTAGGCATAGCTGTAGCAGTAATAGTAGTAGTAGTAGTTGGAGGATTGTTAGTAAGAGTAGTAGGAGTATTAGTAACAGCAGTAGGAGTAATAGTAGTAGCTGTCATAGTAGTAATAGTTGTAGGAGTAGAAGCAGAAGTTGTAGTAGTAACAGTAGGAGTAGTAGAAGTAGGACAAGTAGCAGTAGCAGTAGTAGCAGTAGCAATAGGAGTAGTAGAAGTAGTAGCAATAGGTGTAGTAGCAGCAGCGGTAGTAGTTGTGGTGGTGGTAGTAGTAGTAGTAGTACTAGTAGTAGTAGTAGTGGAATAATGAGTAGGAGTAGAAGTCATAGTAGTAGTAGTGGTGGTAGTAGTAGTTTTGCCAGTAGTAGTAGAAGTAGCTGAAGGAGTTGTAGTAGTAGAAGCACTAGTAGTATTAGTGCTAGTAGTAGTACTAGTAGTGGCAGTAGTAGTAGTAGTTGTAGTTGAAGCACTAGTAATACTATTACTACTAGTAGGAGTAGTAGTACTAGTAGTAGTTGTTGCTATTGTTGTAGCAGCTGTAGTAGTAGTAGTAGGCACAGTAGTAGTAGTCGCAGCAACAGTTGCAGCAGTAGTAGCAATAGTAGTAGTACTAGTGGTTCTAGTAGCAGTAGTAGCAGCAGCCATAAGTGGAGGAGGAGTAGTAGTAGTAGGAGTAGTAGTAGAAGTAGTAGTAGTAGTTGAAATAGTAGCATTAGGAGTAGTAGTAGGAGTACGAGTCAGAGTCAAGTAGTAGTAGTAGTAGCTTTAGCAATTGTAGTAGTAGCAGTAGTTGTAGGAGTAGTAGTTGTTGGTGACGTTGTAGTTGTAGTCGTAGTAGTAGTAGTGATAGTATTAGTAAAAGTAGTAGCAACCATGGCAACAGCAGCAGTAGTAGTTCTGGTAGTAGTAGTAGTAGTAGTAGTAGTAGTAGTAGTAGCAATAGTAGTGGCAGTAGTGGTAGTAGTAGTTGTAGTTGTTGTTGTAGTAGTAGTAGTAGTATAACTAGTAGTCGAAGTAGTAGTAGTGGTAGTAGTAGTAGTAGTAGTTGTAGTAGCATTGATAGTAGGGGTAGTAGTAGCAGTAGTTGTAGTAGTAGTCGTTATCGTGGTGGTAGTAGTAGTAGTAGGAGAGAAAGTAGTAGTAATCATAATAGTAGTAGAATTGGTAGTAGTAGTAGTAGCAGCAGCAGCAGCAGCAGTAGTAGTAGTTGTAGTACTTGTAGTTATAGTAGTAGTAGTAGTCATAGTAGTATTTGGAGTAACAGCAGTAGTAGCTATAGTAGGAGCAGCAGTAGTAGTAGGTGGACAAAGAGGAGGAGGAGTAGGAGTGGGAGTAGGAGTAGGAGTGGGAGGTGCAGTAGTTGTTGGAGTATTAGTAGTAGAAGTTGGATTAGAAGTAGCAGTGGGTGTTGTAGTTAGTGTAGTTGTACTAGTAGAAGTTGTAGTAGAAATAGTAGTGAAAGTTGGTGAAGGTGTAGTAGTAGCAAAAGTAGGAGTTGGAGTCTGAGTAGTAGAAGTAGTAGTAGTAGTAGTTATAGTGGTAATAGAAGAAGTAGTAGTAATAGAAGTAGTAGCAGTAGTAGAATTAGGAACAACAACAAGAACAGAAGTAGGAGCAGCAACATTAGTAGTAGTAGTAGTAGTAGCAGTAGTAAGCGTAGTTGTACTGGTAGTAGTAGAAGTTGGGGCCTGTGTAGTTGTAGTACTAGTAGTAGCAAAAGTTGGAGTCTGAGTAGTTGTAGCAGTAGGAGTCAGAGTAGTAGTACTAGTAGTAGGATGAGGAGTAGGAGTAGAAGTTGTCATAGCAGTAATAGTAGTATTAGTCATTGTAGCAATAGTAACAGTAGTGTTTGTAATTATACTAGTAACAATAGCAATAGTAGTAGTTGTAGCAAAAGTAGTAGCAGTAATATTAGTAGTGGTAGTAATTCTACAAGTAACAGTAGTAACAGTTGTAGAGGTACCAACAGGAGTCGTTGCAGAAATAGAAGTAGTAGTTGTTATAGTAGTCATAGTAGTAGTAGTCGTAGGATTTTGAGTAGGAGTAGTAATAAGAGTTGTAGTACTAGTAGTGCTAGGTGTAGTAGTAGTGGTAGTTGTAGTAGCAGCAGTAGTCGTAGTAGGCATAGTAGCAGTTGTTGCAAAAGTGGTAGTGGTAGTAGTAGTAATAATAGTAGTAGTTGTAGTTATAGTAGTGATAGTCATAGTAGGAGTAGCAGTAGCAGTAGCAGCAGTAGTAGTAGTATTAGCAGTAGAAGTAGTGTTAGTAATAGTCATTGTAGTAGTAGTAGCATTAATAGTGGCAGTAGTAGCAATAGTAGTTGTTGTAGAAGTAGTGGTAGTAGTAATAGCAGTAATAGTAGTAACAATCGTAGCAGTAATAGCAGTAGTAGTTGTAGTAGTACTAGTTGTTGCAGTAGTAGTAGTACTAGTAGTATTAGTAGTAGTAGTAAAAGTAGAATTTGGAGTAGTTGAAGCAGCAGAACAAGCAGTTGAAAAAGTACTAGTAGTGGTAGTAGTGGTAGTAATAGTAGAAGTGGTAGAAGTAGTACTAACAGTAGTAGTAGTAGTAGTTGTTGTAGTAGTAGTATTAGTCATAGTAGTAGCCGTAGTAGTCGTAGTAGTAGTAGAAGTAGCAGTAGTAGCAGTAGTAGTAGCAGTAGTTGAAGTAATAGTAGTTGCTGAAGCAGTGGTTTCAGTAGCGGTAGTTGTAGTAGTAGTGTAGGTAGTTGCAGTAGTGCCAGTAGTAGTCGTAGTAGAACCCATAGTAATAGTAGTAGTAGTAGTAGCAACAACAACAACTTCTGCAACAATAGTAGCAAAAGTAGCAGTAGTAGTGGCAATAGTAGTATTAATAGTTGCTGCAGCAGTAGTAATGGAAGTAGTAGTAAAAGTTGTACTAGCAGCAGTAGCAGTAGTAGGAGGAGTAGTAGTTGTTGTAGTAGCAATAGTAGTAGCAATAGTAGCAGTGACAGAGGTAGTAGTAGTAGTAGTAGTAGTAGTAGCTATAGTAGTTGCAACTGTAGCAGCACAAGCAATAGTAGTAGTAGTTATTGTTATTGTTGTTGTAGTAGTATTAGTAGCCGCAGTAGTAGTAATCATAGTAGTAGTAAGAGTACATGTAGTAGTAGTAGTAGTAGTAGAGATAGTGGTAGTAGGTGTAGTAGCAGCAAGAGCAGCAGTAGTAGTTTTAGTAGCAGAATTAGCAGTAGTAGCAATAGTAGTAGTAATAATTATTATTGTTGGAGTTGTAGTAGTAGTATTGTTAGTAGCAAAAGTATAAGGAGTGACAGTCATAGTAGTAATGGTTGCAGGAGTAGTTGTAGTAGAAGTAGTAGTAGCTATAGTAGTTGTATCAGTAATAGTAGCAGTAGTAGCAGTAGTAGTAGTAGTAGTAGTAGTAGGTGTCGCAGTCGCAGTAGTAGTAGCATTAGTAGTAGTGGTTACAGTTGTAGTAGTAGCTGTAGTCGGAGCAGTAGTAGTAGTAGTAGTAGCTATTGTAACTGTAGTATTAGGAGTAGGAATTTGAGTAGTGGTAGTAGTAGTAGCAAAAGTAGTATTAGTAATTGTAGCTATAGTAATAGTTCTAGCAGCCATAGAAGTAGTAGTAGTAGTAATAGTTGGTGTAGCAGTAGTACTTGTTGTAGTGGTAGTATCAGCAGAAATTGTAGTTGGACTAGTTGTAGGAGTAGAGGTTGGAGTTGGAGTTGTAGTAATTATAGCAGTAGTTATACTTATACTAGTTGTTGGAGGAGTAGTAGTAGTAATAGTAATAGTTGTTGTTGTAGCTATAGTAATAGTTGTAGTAGTGGTGGTAATAGCAGAGTAGAAGTAGTGTAGGAGTAGCAGTGGTAGTTGTAGGAGTAGTGGTAGTAGTAGGAGTAGTAGGAGTAGTAGGAGTAGTACTAGGTGTTGTACAAGTATCAGAAGTTATAGTAGTAGTAATAGTTGTAGCAATTGGAGTTGTAGTAGTGGTAATGGTGGTGGTGGTGGTGGTGGTAGTAGTAGTAGTAGTAGCAGTAGTAGCGGCAGAAGTAGTTGAAGCAGCAATACTAGTTGTAGTAGTAGTAGTAGAAGTAGTAGCAATTGTAGTAGTAGTTGTTGTAGTAGTAGTCATCGTCATCATCATAGTAGTAGTAGTAGTAGTAGTAGTAGTCATAGAAGTAGTAGTAGTAATAGTAGAAGTGGCAGTAGCAGTAGCTTTAAGAGTAGTAGTAGGTGTAGCAATAGGAGCAGTAGGAGCAGTAGTAGCTATAGTAGTATAAGTAGTAGAAGTAGCAGAAGTAGTTCTTGTAGAAGTAGAAGTAGTAGCAGTTGGAGTTGTAGGAGTAGTATTAGCAGTAACAGCAGCAGCAGTAGAAGTAATAGAAGTAGTAGTAGTGGTCCAATTAGCAGCGGCAATAGTAGTAGTAGTAGTAGTAGTAGTAGTAGTAGCTGTAGTGGAAATAGTTACTATAGTAGTAGCAGTTGTAGCAATAGTAGTAGAGTAGTAGCTACAGTTGTAGAAGCACAACTAGCGGTAGTAGTAGTTGTAGTAGCAACAGCATCAGTAGTAGCCTTTGTAGTAGCAACAGTAGTAATAGTACCCGTACTAGTAGTAGCAACAGCAGTGCTAGTAGTAGTAATATTAGTACTAGTAGTAGTAGTAGTAGTGGAAGTACTTGTTGTAGTAGTAGTAGTATCACAAAAGTAGTAGCAGTAGTAGTAGAAGCAGTAGGAGTAGTTGTAGTAGCAGTAGCAATAGTAGTACTAGTAGAAGTTGGAGATGTAGTAAGAGTAGTAGTTGTGGTAGTGGCTGTAGCTGTAGTTGTAGTTGTATCCATAGAGCTAATTGCAGTAGTACTAGCATTTGTATTAGTGGTAGTAGGATTGGTAGCAGCAGTAGAAGCAGCAGCAGCAGTAGTAGATGCAGCAGCTGTAGTAGCAGCATCGGTAATAGTGGTTGTTGCATCAAAACAGCAGTAGTTGGACTGGAAGTAGTAATAGTAGTAATAGTAGTAGGAATGGTGGTGGTGGTGGTGGTGGTGGTGGTGGTGGTGGTGGTGGTAGTAGTAGTAGTAGTAGTAGTAGTAGTAGAAGTCGCATTAGTAATAGTCATAGTGGTAGTAGTGCCAATAGTAGCAATAGTAACCAAAGTAGAAGTTATGGAAGAAGTGGTAGAAGTAGCAGTGGTAGAAGTAGCAATAATAGTATTAGTAGTAGTAGTAAACGTAGGTGTAGTAGTAGTAGTAGTAAAAGTAGTAGTAGTAGTAGTAGTCATAGTTGTAGGTTAGGTAGTAGTGGTTGTTAAGGCCGTAGTAGTAGTAGCAGTAGTAGTAAAAGCAGTAGCTATAGTAGCTGTAGTGGCTATAGAAGTAGTAGCCGTAGTTATTGCAATAGGAGAAGTTGTAGCAGTAACCGCAGCGGTAGTAGTAATAGTAATACTATTGGTAGTAGCAGTAGTGAAAGTAGTTGTCGTAGTAGGAGCAATACGAGTAGTAGCAGCAACAAGAATAGCTTCTGCAGCAACTGTAGCTGCAGCAGCAGTAGTAGTAGAAGTTGCAGCAGTAGTAGTAATAGCAGTTGTAGTAGTAGTATTGGAAGTAGTTGTAGAAGTTGTATTAGCAGTAGCTATAGTAGCAGTCGTTGTAGCAGGAGTAGTAGCAGCAGTGATAGTAGCGACAGTA
>RXID01011305.1:0-127769 GCA_005019695.1 Trichopus zeylanicus subsp. travancoricus
TTTTATAAGTAAATTTTATAAATAAATCATCGAATGTTTCAAAATATAAAATTTAAAATTACAAGTTTCATATTGTACATTTACAAATAGATCCCTTGATTTTTTTTAAATAAATCAATATTTTAATCATTTTTAATACTAAATTTCATCGAAAATACGGTGAAAGTTTTAAAATTTAAAATTTCAAATTACAAGTTTACTATTTGTACATTTAAAAATAGACCACCTTTAATATTTTCTTCTTTATAAATAAGTCTAAATTTTATTTATTTTATAAGTAAATTTTACAAATTAATCATCGAAGGTTTCAAAACTTAAAATTTAAAATTACAAATTTCATATTGTACATTTACAAATAGATCCTTTGATTTTTTTTAAATAAATTAATATTTTAATCATTTTTAATATTAAATTTCACAAAAAATACAGTGAAAGTTTTAAAATTTCAAATTTCAAATTACAAGTTTACTATTTTTACATTTAAAAATAAACCACCTTTAATATTTTTCTTTTTAAATAAGCCCAAATTTTATTTATTTTATAAGTAAATTTTACAAATAAATCATCGAAGGTTTCAAAACATAAAATTTAAAATGACAAGTTTCATATTGTACATTTACAAATAGATCCCTTGATTTTACTTAAATAAATTAATATTTTAATCATTTTTAATATTAAATTTCACGGAAAATACAGTGAAAGTTTTAAAATTTGAAATTTCAAATTACAAGTTTACTATTTTTACATTTAAAAATAGATCACCTTTAATATTTTTCTTTATAAATAAGTCTAAATTTTATTTATTTTAGAAGTAAATTTTTACAAATAAAAATCAGCGAAGGTTTCAAAACTTAAAATTTAAAATGACAACTTTTATATTGTATTTACAATAGCCCATTCAATATTTTTAATTTAGACAAAGTCTATATTTTTTATCATATGTTAAGTAAAATTTTACAAAAAAGACATTAATGATTTTTAAATTTATAAATACAAATTTAATATTTATACATTAAAAAATAGACCCTTAAATTTTTTTTATAAAATAAATCTAAATTTTTCTTATTTTAAAACTAATTTTTACAAATACACCCCTCGCCGGACCATCGCTGGCTAGCGTCCGCGCCCGCGCGCCGGGGACGGAGGCCGAGGCCGAACGGCCCGCCGGCACGCGGGCACGGACGGCCTCCGCACGCGGGATGGAGGCTGAGGCCGTTCCGCCCCCGCGGAGGCGCCCGCGGAGGCCGTCCGCGCCCGCTGCCGGCACGCCGGCCTCGGCCTCCATCCCCGGCACGCGGAGGAGGAACGGCCTCAGCCTTGGCCATCCGTGCCCGGGTGTCGACGCGCCGGCACCCCAGCCTCTGCCTCCGCTCCCGCCCGGCCGGCCTCCTCCTCCGCTCCCGCCCGCGAGCCGGGGTGTTATTTGCAAAAATCCGAATTTCTGAGACTTTTCTGTAAATCAGAATAATTTCCGGGGGTTTATTTGCAAAAATCAAATTTTGAATGATTTTTCTGTAAATCTGAGTTATTTCGATGTGTTATTTGTAAAAAATCGAATTTCGGGACGTTAAATATAAAAAATAAGTTTTTAAAAGTGTATCGGTAAAAATAACCGAGGGTAAAATCGAAATTTTTTGAAAAAATTTTGATTAAATAATAATCAAGGAGGTGTGGGTAAATATTTTTGAAAATGGAGAGTGTGGGTAATTCCGGAAATTACGGGAGATTATACATAATTAAGACTGATTACAGAAACTTATACATAATTATCCCTAAAATAAAAATATGCTAGATTAATTCTGTATTTTTGTTTGAAGTCGCTGGATTTTTGTTGAACCTATACAATGCACCTGAACAAGGTTTAAAAAAACTTGCATAAGGTGCAACCCTGCTCGTGTTCATTGTGGATTAACGATTAACAATGTCTGAATATATGCTATAACTACAATTCCTGTGCCAGTACCATTGTATTGGGAAAAAAACGACAACAGCCCCAAGCCCCCAAGTTGGTTAATCAAAATCATATGAAGCCATGGGCAGATAAATAGTATATGCCCTCGCCACATTTTCGTTTTTCCCCAGTTAGTCTTTCTTCTTGCTATCAGTGTACGGATATTTCTGATAAATGGATATGCTGGTGATGACAAGAGGCAATGCTGCAAGGCAGTAGATGGATGGTGGTTTGCCATCAAATATGTACTGCAGCAGTGCGGTCACAAGGAGAGCCGAAACAATGACAAACCCCTGTATACAGAAATACAAGCATCAAGTGCTCTCATATGCTGAAAGAAGTCAAGGTGAAGAAGATGATACAGTGCTCAGAAGAAAAGTAAGGAATTAGAGATGGTCACTGACCTTCCTCACTCCCCCTGCATAGCTTGTAACAAGCCCCACAAGGATCCCACCAAGCGCATTGGTCATAACTGGGATCTGCAAAAAGAATGAAAAGGATTAATACATTTCAATGTAATTGTAGCAGAACCATGTGAGCTCTCAATAAATTCTGGTATATTGGTCTTAATCAGTACAGAAATTCCACAACAAACATAATTTACTACAACTGAATCCCATCCCAGCCATCAGTTCGTACAAGTTGAAATTCCTGCACAACATGATATGGACAAACTTAAGATTGAGGAGCAGCCCTCACCAGAGTCCATATATCCCAACCATGAAAGAACCCATACTTTCTAATGGCTTCCCCATCTGATGACTTCTTGATGCTTGCCAACAAGCACAAGCTTCCAATAAGTGACATCTCAATGGTCATTAGGTACGAGGTATGTTTCTTTACCTGTAAAAAGTGAAAACATATACAACAATCAGATGAAAGAAGCAAGGATTGAGATATTTAAGAAGTAAAAAGACTTGAGACAGACCTGGGATGCCCACTGGCACAATGAAGAAGCCAGGCCAGAGAGTACAGAAGCAACAAGTACAGGAAGAATTCCATATAGTATGGCTACATCAAGGTGGTTACCACTTGACCTCTTGCTGGAGCCTTCCCCAACACATAAGAGAATAGCAGCAATAATTAGTAAGACCAAGGCCCCAACTTGTTTGACTGATTGCTTCTGCCTGAAGGTTGTCCAAAAGGTTCATAAATGATAACTACAACTTTAAATCTTTTCTTCTTCTATGGATAACAAAAGAAACAGAATGCCAATTACAAACTTCCGTCTTTAATTGAGAAAGAAAAGCCAAACTTGATTTATAGAACATCTAGAATGTTTAGAACTGATGAATGAATATGAAAACTGACTGTGAAGTTCTCAATTAGAAAAAATGTAGCTGATGGAGTTACACAAGAAAAGCAATCAGTTTCAGCTACAAGCCAAATTTGGTAACAAGGAATCCTTTGCATTCACGATAGAGTGATAATTTTTTTTAGATGTTAGATCTATCAGATTCAAATTCAAGACATTCATTACTTCTAAAATGATAAAAAGAACACTAGCAGTTTTTATTTTGAACTAAGATAACAGCATAATGAGCAGGATAGGTGCCAAGTTGTAGCCAAGTCTTCTCTCTTCTTCATGGGGAAAAATAACAATTATGAGCCTATAATAATAGATACGGAAAAATCTGAGACCATAGCCGAACCATTTGATTGTTTAACTAAATGAGAAATTTACATAATAGGGCCATGCACACAGCTTGCGAAAGAATTGTTTTCAGTATATATTTCAGTTGACAATTCAAAGCATCATGCAGGAACCTCAACATATAGCCATTTTCACACAATTTAGAGTAACAAGAATAAGCTTGTATCTAATGCGTCTCATGTCTCTAAGTGATGCCAGGTTCATTCCAATAGCAAGTCATATGAGAGATAATCCGATACAGATGAGATACTGGCTCTGAATACATACCCTAAAATAAGATATGTGAATAATGCCGTGAAAATTAATTTTGTCTGGTTTAGAATTGAGAATGTTAGTGAATCCAGATTCTTGTAAGAAATCTGCAACAAGCTGTTCTGTAATGCATAGATGGCAGCTGGAAGGCCTGAAGCTGTCAATGAGCTAACCAGAGTCCAGTGATCAAATGTTCTCCTCAAACTACCTTCTTTCACTAGAAGAAAAATTGCACATATAACCTAAGGAGAAAAACATGCCACATAGTATAAGTGAATAAGCTTAAAAACTTGCAGAACAATGAAGCATAAATAGTACAAAGTCAGATAGACAAGCACCTTTGCTATCTCACACGCTAAAACTAATGATGTCACTATGACTTTCCGGCTGCAATAAAGCAAACAAACAAGGTGCTGACTGTTAGCAAGTGCACCAAGTGTGCTTACAAAGAGTTCCTAAACATAACATCCAATGTTATCTTCTATTAGAAACTTGCTGGCATTAATCATTATTATCAGAACCATATGGCCCTAAATTCCCAAAAAAAAAGGGTAAGTTCAGAAATATCAAAGCAAGCATATTAGTGTGCCACAATCCTACCTTCTAGCATTGTGAACAGATGATAAATAACCTGCTCAAACAAGCATAAGACTTTCACCAGATTTAGCAAAAAAAATTGCATCTATATTTATCAGAGACAAGTTTCATTTGTTGGCATCTTGATCAAAAAGTCGAGCACAGAAGGAACCATGGATATTATCATGTTTAACAAGTTTCCAGGATCACAGAAATAAAAGGAAAGAAAAAAGTTACTTGTCAAAATCTTTAGTCTGGAAATCATCAAAAATCTCAAAAAAGAGTATAAAAAGTGAGAAGTTCTGAAACATTTCTTTGAGCCCTAATTCCAACAAATACCTGAACAGTTGCATAATGGTAGACCGCAGCTAAGACTCCATTTTCAGAATAGTTGGAAACAAAATGCCGGATTAGTTCCAAAAAGGAACTTTGGAGCAATTCTTTTAGGCAAAACCCTAACTTTTCCCAATCTAACATCAAATTCATCCTAGAAGCTGACCCCATGACTAATCAAGAATCAACGAATCCATTGGTTTCAAAAGAGAAAAAGGAAATGGTTCAACGTGAGACTCATAAGCGGGTTAACATAAATTTTCGTGAAATAATACTGACGAAAGCTTGGCTCACAGAATTAAATTCAGCTGAGAATGGGATTCCTGAAAAATTGGATCACCAATATGATCCAGATGGAAGGAAAATATAGGCTAGATTCAGGAAAACGGTGTAGTCCTGAACCTTGACAATACCCCGCGTCCCCTAAATCCTCAAACTCAGGTTAGAATACAAAGGATATACAAAGCGAAGGAAAATTCGAATTAACTTTCTAATCCATAACCCATCCAATGCTCTTTGAACACAAAACAACCAAATTTAGCTCAAAATTTTCAAATCCAGAATAATAATCAAGCAACAACCAATAAATCAGTTCCAATTCGAGAAAATTAGATGGCAATTACGAGTCTTATTTTCATGAATGGAGGGAAAATATTAAAATGAAGAAAAAGAAAGGGAGGAGACCGCACTCGATGAAGCGCTTGGATACGAGAGGCTGGGCGCCATACTGAAGGGTGAGGAGCGTGAGATAAAGCCAGACCCTCGCCTTCCAGGGAGCATCGTCAATTTCCGCCGCCGCATGGCCGGAGCCCATCGGTAGCGCCGCCGTCGAGCCCCCGCAGAGGGATAACAAAAACGGTTGATTTGGCGGAGGGCAAACTCGCGATGAAGCGCACCAGCTTTCATAGAACATAATTGTGCATTTGTGCTAATGCAGTCGAACCGACGCGGACCCGTCCGATTTCAGTCCGGTTCAATGGACGGTCCGACCAATTGGGCTGTTTTTTGTTTTTTTTTTTTGACGTGATTAAACCGGTTGCGCTGTTTCCTTCAGATGATCACGTGCAAATCAATATTCTCATTCATTATCTTCAGACAAAAATAAATAAAAGATTTGGACACAAGTTCATAATAAGTTTTTGTTTAAAAAAAGTGAATTATTCAGCTCTTCTGATCTTACAAATTACTTGCAAATTCTTCAGATTTATCTGCAAATTCATGAATTATTTTGAGCAACTTTACCCAAGCACGCAAGCATGACACCTTTCAGAGCCTGAACTGATAATATGAATCGTAGATATTTAAGAATAATTCTCGAACTACTGCTTGCTTGATCACATAAGAACAGAATTAAAGACAAAAACATGAAGCATTTAATCTGAAGGCACCAAAACATCACATTTCTAACAAGAGAAAATGACAGTAAAACAAGCCCAACAATTTAAAAAAGGGGGCAATATCAAACTCTCAAGGAAGCTATTTATGAAGCTTCCATTGTAAGTAAAATTTTATTGATCAAACAGAATTTGGATTACACAAACAGAATGTCTAACAATGTTCTTTTATTCTGAAACAAACTGAAAATAAAATATTAAATAATACCAGACAAAGCCCACCAGTCAAAAAAACACAGATGGGTTTTCACTACAACAAACCTCGATAGAAAACCTGAAAGCAGCATGAGAAGGGTATAACAAAGAGGCATTCTGGATGGAATCTGCCCATCATAACTAAAACCGATTAGGGCTTCCAATTCCTCCCAAGCAGCTTAGCAATTAAAAACACAAAGCAACTTGGAACTCCAATATACCTTCCATGATTCAGAACAAGTCTTTCTTCCAGATATGGCAGATGAGCAGAGAGGCTTCTCTCAACTCCTGCTATAACTATACACAATGGTAATATCTACATCCTGAACAATACCTCCTTTTTCAGATCACACATGCTTGAATCTGATGCTGAGGTTTCAATCCGAGCTCCTTGTACTTCTTCAAGCAAAAAGATCACAATGAGACCACCTCAGCAGTACTTGGATACTTCACTTATCGGAATTAATTAACTGCACCAGTCCCAATTAGGTATGAGCATGTGTACAGTCTCACTCCAAAATCAATTGGACCATTGTCACCACCAACTGCATGAAGAACCACTGGGACAGATGATAAAATCTGAAGAGTCAGAGGAAAAAACAGCGGTTCAATTCTATCGTTGTTTTTGGACCCTGGTACGAATGAAGCACTGTTGTTTCTTTCTGGATTTGCATCACCATCTTCTTCAGGTGAAAACGCATCTGATGGGTCAACAACAAGAGCCACACCTCTAAGAGGGCGAGTTTTCGCAGGGTTCCCCCTCCTAGCAAATCGCTTTTCCAAAGGCAAATCTAGCACCAGTGTAGATGTTATCTCAAACCAGTCAACAGCAAGAGCTTCAACATCGTCATAATATATCCTGCGCTCCAACTATGGAAGTACATAAACAGAACCATATGAGATGGTAAAATAATGGACAATCATGAAAAAGAAATTTTAGGAAGGGGTGGTCCATACAGAAAACTTGTGGATGTAGACTGACATAAATTTTGGTCCAAGTCCCAAAACTCTAGCTTCAGTAACAACAAACTGCAAATGCCCAGAAAAGGTGAAAAGATTAGACAAATAATCTCAATACAATTGCACTGGAGTATCAATCTCTACCAACTCATGAAGAAATATCTTAAAATAAAATCTTTATAAATAAATTGTTTAGCTTACATATTTCAATATTCCAGAGCATAACAAGCTAATTCAGATAAATATAACAAAAACTCATCAAAAAGTCTATCAACATCGTTTTTCCTGAGAAGACGTTTCAGTAGATCCAAAACATGTTCCTGTACCATCATGGCATAATCTACCAACTACCAGATAACCAAGTCTTCTTGACATTATGCAGCATTAACAAACTTAAGAACATAACAGTTCTTACAGTATAAGATCACTGGGATAAATTTGCATAAACTTTATTGCCCATCCAAGTATAATTTACAGAAATAAAATGCCAAATAATGTAAATTCAAATACATAATAGGAAGACATCCATGTTCATGTGAGGTAAAACACCAAGTCTGATTATCATATAATTAATGCTAGGGTATAAAATATTAAACATATCATCATAAACAAGATGTAAAAACTAACAAAATTATTGGTCATACCCGATGTTTTCGACCAATTGCTCCTATATAAGACTTAACAAATAACATTTATTGACATACACAAATATACAGTCACGAAAATTGTCAAAGACAATACAGCAACAAAGATTATAATATTTGTTGTAAAGATATCAAGAAATAATAGCCAATTATGCCAGGGTGTTTGAATAATGTTACAAATGGTAATTGTTGCAAACATTCACTGCAGTAAGTGAACAATATTGGAAATTAGGGCCTGTTTGATTGGAGGTCAAGGTTAAAGTCAAGGTCAAAAGAAGGGATAAAATGTAAAACGATAATGCAGTCAGATAAATCTTATTTGGTTATTGATCTGGCTAACGGGTGTTTTAAATTTTTTCTGGACAAATTTACCCTCAATAGTCATCCACGCCGCCGCAGACTTCGTCTTCTCCGACGAGGTCCGGCGCACCGGCGAGCTCGCTGGGCATCTTGGACAGCGAGCTCGCGCGGCGAGCTCGCAGGCCAAGCTCGCCAGGGAGATGAGGGCATTTTAGTCATTTCTTATTTATAATTAAATTAAATTAAATAATATTAGTCTGATCAAATTTTTGGTGTTTGGAAGATAGCCCGGTCAGTCCGAGCTGATCCTAGGCTTGAGCTGGAACCAAACGGGGCCTTAAGAGTCTTAAATCAAAAAGTTATAAATTGGTACAATAATACAACCTCAAATACAAGCATAATGTGAGTTTAACGCCTATCCTGTTCTGCAGAATATCATAACATGTGAATGGCAAACAAATGGCAGGTGTGACAGCTGAAGGGAATTAGAACATACCCCGTTGGCACAGCTCACCCCTTAATTAGCTACTTGACAACATCAGCCTAAAGGGAAGCACTCATTACTAAGAAAATTGTCCACTTTGATATTCTATTATGCTATGGACAAGTGCCCAAATTGAAAGGTAAGTGAACCTACATAAATACATGGGCAGTGAATGTTAGTCCACAACCTACATGTTGGTTGGATTGAATTCTGAATGTTGATCCAAGTCAAAATGAACTGAAGTGGGGTGCAGCTGCAATCTATAGTTGCATCTAGCAACCTAAAATCAGCGGCTGAGATTCATCCACCAATGGATTGTGGTTTGCAGGTTCAGGCTCACTATTGAATTTATATAAATAAATAACACTATTGAATTTATATAAATAAATAGAATAAATTAATGACCTACCAAAGTCCAATATACACATTGGACCTTGAATGGTTCAAAGGTAAGGTGACATGATAGTCAATGAGAGACAATTTGATCTAACGGTAATATTGTATGACATCCTAGACAAAAGCATGCAAGCAGGACACCTGCTTCACTTAAATTAAAAAGAAAATCATTTCACCATCCAATAAACATAAATTCGAAGTCTGTGTGAGCAGTAACTTTGGCAATATATTGAATATTTAAGTTGATAATAAGAGGACAACTTTAGAATAGAAAATTGTGAATAATGTCCATTTTATTTTCAAGGGCAAGTAGTGCCGGACTATTCTCACACATATATTAATGGTATTTATGAGGTCTATATGAAAGCCTTTTTAAAGCCATTGGATAATTATCAATATTGGGGCAACACATTTTCCCATTGAAAGACAGGCAGGGATCATTGTCTTGATCATGAGCCAATTTGGCCCCCATTAACTTGAGAAATCAGAATATATGAGCATATTGCGTGTGATCTAACCTCTCCTCAAAAATGCGGTATCTCATATAATAGGAAGCAATAGGGTAACCAGGCAATGATATAAATCTCTAAAAGGAAGGTGTAGCAATATAATTGCAATAGTGATACAATTGTTAATTGCTTGCCAGATGACCTTAACAATTACTTAAAATACTGTAACATAGTTCCCTACAAAGGGTAGGTCATCAACAAAGTTACTCCAATTTGTATAATTTTTAACAGGATATTGATGTCTGACGTAACAAATGTATATGACATATCTACTAGTGGATACACCCTGGATATGACAAAAAGTGGTGAAAAGAATGCAAGAAACACCGATACCATGGATACAACCTGGATATGGCAAACGAAAAACCGTGGAAAATGAGAAATGTGATCACTGTTATTAACAGAAATAGAATATTTTACTTGGGATAATCATAATGATCACATCACCTACTCTCCAACAGGCATTTGGTATCATCACACATTTGTAAAACATATATTTCATATAAAATAATAGACATAATTTATAAACCATTCAATCGAAAATGGCCTACTAGAAACAATTAGTGATAGCATTCAATGTCATTGTTGGAGACAATTCCAGTGCTTAACAAACAAAAAAGGCACAAAGTTGAGATGAGACAATAATTAGTTTTATTAAAACCTTATTGTGCATATATAAGTTTGTACATTGCTAATTGTAGTTGGCTGCTAGACTGTAAGATTAGATCCTTGGGCCACATTCACGAAAATCCTTGGGCGACATTCACGAAATAAGAGCTAAGAGCTTCTATTATGTGGAAGATACTAATAGCCAATAGGAGACCTTATAATCTACAAGAAGCTTTGCATAATTAAACCTCACTAAAATTCATAAGCATCTGCTGTTTCCACAACTTACACAACCGCTCCAATCAATGTAAGCAGTTAAGGAGTCCTGTCATATGATTTGTAAAAGGAATTTTACACATAACCCATGAAAATAGGTACAATTACAGAAAACCCTTTGCTTAAATACATTATTCTACAACTTGAAAAGTTTTTAGGTTCCACCCCTTGCGTTTCATCATATAAACCATTCAAACCATTTTGCCCCATCTCGTCTTTCTTAAGCCATCTATCCTTTTTATTTGCCTTCTAAAAAGAGTTTTTTGGGTAAGAAATGTTCAAATACTCTGAATATGAAGCAGAAATGTGAAAAGAGAAAAATGAAAAGGTGATTATGACTATGAGTTACTTATTTGATATATATCTTTGTATTCTTTGAGAACTAAATAAATGTTTAGTACACCCCAATTAGCCCTCATTTAGGGGGGTTATATCTAAAAAGCCTTTTTAAATTTACTCACCACTTTGAGAATTGATGATCATTAAATATCTTCTAAAGTCAGCATGACAATTTTCCTTTCCTTTTACAACAATCAAAAATTAACTTCTAGATCCAACATCTGCAGTTATAGTAGTTTCTATCCCTATTTAAGAATTTGCAGAACTTGACTAGACATTCAAACTCAAAGAGACCTTCAAAACAACAACTATTGTCCATAAAAACTGTGACAACCCCAATAAGCATGGCAGCTGACTGAGTAGCTGTGGCTACCATTTGGCAAAGACCAAGCTTGCCTATAAGCAACACTTGCATCTTAATTCAAATATTCCAATTCATATTTAGTCTGTT
Organism: Trichopus zeylanicus subsp. travancoricus; assembly: GCA_005019695.1. Lineage (NCBI taxonomy): Eukaryota > Viridiplantae > Streptophyta > Magnoliopsida > Dioscoreales > Dioscoreaceae > Trichopus > Trichopus zeylanicus. The sequence goes on from RXID01011305.1 coordinate 11,324, forward strand.
CCAGAAAAACGATGCATGCACAGTCATCAGTAAGATATTTTTTTTTTTTGCTAAAAATAAAGAGTTACCCACCATAAGATTGTTATTTCAATAATGACATCTTAAAATGAAAAGTAAAAGCCCAATGGCCCAGACGTTACTAGATGATCCAGCAATTTTTTTTTTTTTTTTTTGCATGCAGATCCCTCAAACTTCTTTTGCGTGTAGAATAAGGTACAAGAATATAAAAGTTCTGCTCCTTGAAAAATACATTCTTTCTCTCACAGTAATGGATAGTCCATACTAAGTAAACAAGTATAGAAACCAACTCTATATTACTGTTGCAAGACGTGCACTATATTGAGAACAATTAAATTCACTAACAGAAGGTTGTGTACAGGACCTTTCTTTTGCAACCACATCAAAGCAAATGGTAACAGCCAGTCTGCACCCAATTGCAATTTAAAGTAAAAAAAAAAAGGCTGAAATCAGAGTTGCTGTTAAGAAACCTTATATTTTTTTTTATATACTAGCCATATTGATTAATGAAGAAAATTGACACTAACAAACATTTCAAAAAATTAACCTCTAAAACCCCCAACCATATAAAGAAGGATGCCACATATTGAGCATAAATACAGTATAACTAATTAGCCAATGTATTTACAACAAGTAAGCAATGTCAAGAACGTGTCAAGAGGATTCAGATGTGAATGTCAAGCTTTGTCATGGTCATTGAAACCAACTTTTCAGGACAGGTCCTTATTTGTCAAGAAATTTCCAGATTTCAGAAGTTTCAAACATTGGGCACCCTGTATCCCCAAAAAGTAACACATTGTGGTTGAGGAGCAGGGAAGGGAGTGCCAAGTAGGTGGCTTCATTAGTGCAAGATGGGGTCTTTCATCTAGTAAAATGCAGTAGGAACAAGGGACAGAAGCAGGATTGAAGTCATGAACAAATTCAACAATGAAATATAGAAATCTGTGCTTCTAAACCTTGATAAAAGAAGACTTAACACCTATAGATCTGATTATTGCCCACTCATTTTGAATCCTCACAGCATCATGCAGGATAAATGAAAATGAGAGCTCAAGAATCAAATTAGGTTACCTCTTTCTTCTTCAGGAAAGCCCATAGGAACAGTTTCATACTAGCATCCTCAGCGTGTCTGCTATATAATTTTCTCTCGTTACAATAAGCAGCAACTTCACCAAGTAGTTCAGTTCCAGGAACTTTGAATCTGACAGCAGCACCTTTTAGTGCTTCTCTGCCTTCTTTAGATTCTGCAGCATCTTTGTCAAAGGAAAGGCCAGTGAAACATCCACTTCCAGGTTTCACATCATAGCATTCACCTTTGGTTGTTTCATGCAAAATCCTCCTACTATTCATATAAACCTCTTCAGCATCAAGTGCTGCACTCAAAGTCCGATGCACAATAATATCAGGGTATCTGCGCAAAGGGGAAGTAAAATGGGTGTAGAAGGGAATGGAAAGTGCATAATGAGCCCAATCATTTTCTAGACCACTCAAATTCCCAGTGCAGAAGTACACTGCAGACTGCATTGGCTTTGATGCATAATTGATGAGGATATCAAATAACACAGGATCATCTTGAAGCTTTTCCTTCATTTTGGCCAAAGAAATATGAAATTTCCCTGCAGATGAACTATCTAACTCAAAACCACGTTTGCTCCAAAATGTTTCAAACTCTCTAAGCTTTCTCAAATTAGGTTCAGGATGCTTGCGAAGCAAGGCACAGTCAGGGAAAGCCCTGGATATAACTTCAGCAACAGATCTATTTGCCAACAGCATAAATTCCTCAACAAGAGAACATGACTCCATCCTTTCAGAATAGTAACTATCACAAGGAGTTCCCAACTCGTCAAATGAAAAAACAATTTTAGCAACATCAAGGAAAAGAGCTCCATCCCTAAACCTAGCCTCCTTCAGCCTCAATGAAAACTCATGAAGGCTATTAAGAGATTTCAAGATGTCTTTCCACTCAAACTCCCCATGTAATTGTGGTAGTGAAGTACCAGAACTGCTAAGTTGATTGATCCCCCAAGACCCATCAATGATATCCTGCACAAACTCATATGACAGCTTGCAGCATGACCGGATAACAGAGTGGCCAATCCAGCGATCAACAATATATCCTGATCGATCAATTTCCCATACAATTGAGAACGCAAGCCTATCTAACCCTGGGATAAGTGATCCCACATCTTCAGAAAGTTTCAGAGGCAACATAGGCATTTTACGTTGCAACATATATACACTAGTTGATCGAGTCTTAGCTTCCACATCTAAAGCTGTGTCAGGAAGAACAAAGTATGTAACATCTGCAATGTGTACTCCAATGCGATATACTTCATTGGTTATAACTTCGACAGATAAAGCATCATCGAGGTCGCTAGCAGTCGCTGGATCTATAGTAAATGTACAAATATTTCTAAAATCTCTTCTCTTCTGGAGTTCCTTTGTAGGTACTGTCCATGGTGCATCTGGAAGACAAGCTAATGATTCAGAAGAAAATGGTTCACAACATATGGAGTTCTCAAACAAAATAGCAGCTATTTGAGGCTCAATTTCCCCACCCTGGCCAAGAATACGGACAACCACAGCTTGTGGGAAAGGACTTTCCTCACTCCATTCATCAACTTGTGCTGCAACTAGTTCCCTTTTCATTGCCCCATCGCCACTGTTCAATCTTTCTTTAAGAAGATCTGGAAGGCTACCAAATTTCACCGCCATCTTAGGGAATTTTGGATCAACGGCTAATAGCTCTATACTTTCCTCATCAGTAAAATAATTGTGATTGTTTTCCTTGACAGAAAATTGAGAACGCAACTGCTTTTTGTTTCCTCCTTCTTCAAAAACTGTTGGCTTAGCACCAAGAAACCCAATTACAGCTCCACGACGAGGTGACTTTTTCATGATGGCTGTGATTCTGCCAGTAGGCCGCTTCAATGGGTTAGAATTGACCATGGCAGAAATTCTTCCCAAAGCTCTTGCACAGTCATCCTGCTCATATAGACAGCCTTGATCTGCACCATCAATGGCAGAATGCCTGGACCCATTACACTGGTAACCAGAGTTCCCAACATGAGTTCCCAATCCGTCATTAACAGCCCTACCAACAACACAAGCCTTTCCAGGTAAGTTGCATCCCTTATTTGTAGGAAAAGCACCAGGCATAATAAACTCATCCGCATGGAAGTTATTTTTCCTAACACACTTATGCCCATCAAAAGGCATGTTTGAATCGTCTGAGGTGACAGAATTGCAAGTAACATTCAACCCTTTCAACCTAGTCCATGATGCCACAGGATCCAACATCAAAGCAACAACATCACCTTCTATCTGCAAGGCAAAAAGGCAAACTCACTATTGTGCAACATCTACAATTGGATGTATCAGTGAGGCAAAATATTGCAGAACCCAATAAGTATTTGAGTTGCATCACTTAACTCTATCCTTACATTTTTAGTTACATTACATTCACTTATCATAAACTAACCAAAAGGACTGTTCCTAATCAATCACTTAAGATATAGTTAGAGAGAGAATTATGCAAATAAAGGCATATAAAAACTGTGGCCAAAGAAACCAACTTACTGCTCTGTTCTGAGCATCAACACCATTAATGAGTACATCAACAGGTAAACCATCTATAGTGCAGTATGCCTGTAACAAGCAAAAACCAGCAGCCAATCAGTACCACGTGGTGGCTTCTCAACAACAAACAGATAAGAGGGATGCCCTGAAACCGAACTTTCAATCTCACCTCTAGCCGATTATGTGCATTCACGCGAAATATCGCTTTAAAAGCCTGTCCCTTCTGTAATTAATAAAAGAAAAACAAGAAAAATTATTTAAATTTCTTATCTGACCAACATTTTACTAGTTCTGATTTTTTTGACAACAATATATCACTATACCTTGATAGCATCTTCGACAGCCTCATCTGACCAATACTTTGAAAAGCATATTTTCTCTGTACTGTTCCTAGGTACCGATTTTGAATGTGAAGATGGGGCTGGCAACGGACATGACTTTGAAATCTTTGTTACCCCAGGTGATGCAAACCCTGGTGGATTTCTGATAAGCCCACCGTCTGCATTAAAATGCATGTTCGGAAGGGAATTGAAACCCATCGGAGGCCACATGCTATAACCTCTAGCATTTCCATTATCCAACCACTCTGGTGCCGGTCCACAAATCCCATCCATTGAAGTGCAATCTCGGACTGCAATAATCAACTAGAATTAGGAAAAAGAAAAAGGTTTTATTTCGGAACCTCATCTTTCATAGGAAGGTATAGACAGAAAAGGTCAACCTATTGCTACCAGGATTTCACCTTAGTCTCACAGAAGTTGGTCAAAAACAACCGGCATATAGAACAACGGCACAAGAATTCCACCACGTCCAACCATATCAAAGAAACTATGAAAACCCTAGAAAAAGGCACGCAGTCATGGGCGAAATTCACTAAAACCTCACGAGAAGGCGATACTTGTCCCAAAACATCAAAAGAAATCTAAAACCAGCGAGCGAGCAAGCAATGCAAAGAATCCATCATAAGAGACAACACTTCCATTAAAAAACATTTGCATTTTAATTCGCCTAAGAGCAGCTAACACACGGCACGAAAAGTTAACTAGAACTGGAAACAAGAAAACATAGACGAAAGCCTCCGAATCAAGCAAACGCTAGTCAGAAGAATTCACAAAAGTCTGGAGATTCCCACGAGAACACGAAACAAACAATCTTTTCGCATCGAAACCGCCCTAGAATCAACAGGAACGAACCTGGCCCAGCGGAAACGGTCATCTTGGCGCGCCTGGCTCGGCCACGCTTCTTTTTCTTGTCCTTCTCTGCCTCCTCCACCGCCGGCGGCAGTTCGGCTACCCCGTTCACATCCCCGACCGATTCCGCCATGGGAAAAAACCGAAAAAAAAAACACAAAGAATCGAATAAGAGAAGCCCTAGATCCGGAGAAAACCTAAGAATCGAGAAAAATCAGAGCTTCGGGGAGGGGGGGAGGGATCGGAGGAGGAAAAAGGTCGGGATTTTGAGGGGTTTCTTTCGGCTCTCGCGCCGACCTCCTGCTCGCTTTTTCTTTCTTTTTTCCTCATTTTTAAAAGCCTCCGGACACGTGTAGCGGCTCCTCTGTTTGTTATCCACAGGCGGGTCGGAGATTTGTTTCCGTGCAGCCCCGACCCGATAAGGCATTAATAAATGGAAGATTCTACCCTGCGTCGGATAGAATTAATCAATTAGCCATTAATTACAATCATTAATTACTTGTGATTAATAACCACCCTCTTGTTTTTTTTCGTCTTTTTTATGGATTTTCTAAAATTATTTCTGTTTCATTTTCTATCGAAGGAATTTTTTTAACAAATTGTTATAAAAATAATCTGGTCTTACAAATTTCTATATGTACTCTGTTATTTTATTGCTAATGAGGGGTTTAAACCCTTGGTATTTTTCTAAATTTGCCTCACATTTACCCTGATATTTGCCAAAAATTATATAATTAGGTTGTATTTAAATCAGGCCCAACACGGCCCATGTTGCCCCCTTTAAATAAAACATTTGCACGTGTTATTAAACGAATTGTGGTTTTCTATCAATAGCAACTAATTAAAATAATAATCAAAGTTAGTATTCAGTGTTCTTCTGAACTGATCTATTTGCTTCCGATTAGCGGATAACAATTAATTTTTTATTAGGTGACAAATAATCGCCACACATCGGTACAGAGAGGGGTGAAAATTTCGAGATTATTTTTAGGTCAAGTAACTTTAATTCGAGAGTCAAATTCTTCATCTTGTATATAAGGAAATGTGTGGCAAAAGGAGGAGGGTTCTCCTTCATCCTCTCATTTACCTCTAATCAGGTCATTTGATCCTTACTTTTCTTTCTAAAAGTCTACATGTATTTCTTCATTGACAAAAAATTATATTTGACTTAAACATCAAAATTTTCTCCCTTGAGTCGACCTGGACGGATAATTAACGACGTTGTACTCATATATAAAGCTGTGCATTATTCGATTCAAACCGAATAAATTGAAAAAATCGAAATCAAATAATTAATTTGGTTCGGGTTATTCAATTTTTGGTTCGATTCGATTTTAAAAAATAAAAATTTTAAAATTCAGTTCGGTTTCGTTTTTGGATTTTGAAAAATCGTAAAAATCGAATCAAACCGAATTATATATTGTATATAAATACATAATATTGGTTTTGATTTTGGTTTTTTATTTCAATTTAAATATACTTAAATTTAAACTAAAAAAATAAAATCGGTTTAAATTTTCGATTTTCGGTTAAAACCGAATGCACAACCCTACTCATAGAGATTGCAGATCCGCTCGAGAGACGATAAAACTCGTGTCTACCTAGAACCGAGGGGATATAAAAATATTCCAACGAGTGGTATTGGTAGTTTATTATTAAAAGGGTGTTTGAATTAATTCCAAATTCGTTCGAATTGAGTGAATTGGAATTTAATTTTTCCAATTTCATTATAATAGTACTGTTTGGAATGGTTGGAATTAAAATTTTCAATGATTTCAAACAATAATATTTTAATTCCTATAGAGTAATTCATAATTCATAATCGAAATTGCGCTGACCCACATTGATATGGGTGAGTTAATTTTAATTTGGAATCAACCATTGCTATAATTTTTTTGGTTCAATCATTAATATTATTTTTTAAAAAACTAATTTTTTTATTTAACATTATATGAAATATTTTTTCTTCTACTCATTAATTTTTTTTTTGCATCTTTTTGTAAATATTAATACCTATAGATTATCAATTTCTAATTTAAAGTATATTTTATTGATTGAATAAATATTTAAACGTTTTTGTTTTTTAACATAAATATATTTTTTATATTTATATATATATAACCATCAAAATACGTTTTATTAAATTATTAATTATTTTTTTATATTTTTTTTAAAAATAAATATGCATAAAATAAAAAAATGAGTAATTTTAATTATTTAGAATTAATTGATTTTTATTTGCAATCCAAACATCGAACTTTACGGAATTGACGGAATTAATAATTTCCCAAATTTACTTCAAAAATACATTTAAATATTAAAATTTATTAATTTGATCAATTTCTCTAATTATTCAGTATTGACCCAACTGATAATACTTTTATTTCCAAATCGAAATTAATCCAAACCACCTCTAATACTCAAATAATCAATTCTTACCTTAACTCAAAGGTGGCTTCAGAACAAGCTAATAGAATATAAGGCTTGGCATCAAGGATTAAAGCCCAGTTATGCGTTTCTTAGAAATGCATTACACACATGTTGGCCTGTTTTAATAGGTTAAATGGACTATTTTTGCTGCATCAGCATGTTGACATTGAACAAATAATTCCCTTTGGGTGCTATGTGGCTCCGTTTAGTTTTGAATTAAGATTAATATCAATTTATTTTTAAATTATTTTTTTATAAAATTAATATTATTTATTTTATACTGTTATTAAATTAAATTATTATAAAAAATTAAATAATTTTTCAAAATTTAAATTATTTAAAAGTTAATTTCAATAAAAAAATATTAATTTATAAAAATAATTTATTAATCTTATTTTGATTCTGAATTGGATACCGAATCAAATGTTACCTGTAGTCCTTCCCCGTAGCGTCGTCTATCATCATTGATTACCCAAGTTGACACTGCCACAGAGCACGAAATTTTATCGTTTGTGCCGATTCAAATAGCACTTGTGGCCGAGGAACGGATGGTTGAGCTATCCCAATCAATTTTTTGCAAAACAGTCCAAAAAACAAAATATATCAAAAGGTGTTTCGTTGGGCGGTCGAGATCCAAGTGATGGTCACGCTCGCGCCAACAATACATAAATTATGCAAAATCCGCGGGCAAAAAGGCATAAAATGCGGCTATTACAAAATCACTCCCGGGTTTCCTTGATTTGCAAATCAAGGCAAATTACTAATTAATTGAGCTTAATTCCTGTAACCTTCTTCCATTTATGTCTAATCGGTATTCTAATTTCCCCTAAAATTCATAGAAAGTAGATTTTTGCAAGAAACCACTCGTATTTTATTATTTGCAAAAACCCACAATTATATTTTTTTTGGAAATTTCCTCTTTAACCAATTTTAACATAAATTTACCAAAAAAACAGGAGTATATTTTTCTTTACATTATGAAGTCAAAAAATGACTTTTGTGAATTAAATTTCCCTTTTAAAGAATTTATTTTTTTAAATCGAAACAGAAATAAAAAGCAAATGGAATTTTTGGGTCCATTAGAAATAAACCTTGTTCAACTGGTATTTTGCCATGTTGTTTCAAATAATAAAAAGGTAGGGTTGTTTTTTGCCAAAAAACTCGAGCATAAAACCTCGATCACATTAAAAGTCAACACTATTATTAAAAAATGTAGAGGGGGTATTTGTCAAAATACCAAGAAGCAATCCTGGCCGTCCAATCGATAATATAAAAACATATTTATTACGAGCGGTTTTAAATATTCAATACTTAATTATTGGCGATTTTTTTAAAAAAATGAATTCAAAATTTCCTGTTCGGTTCCCCCGCGTTTCCTTTTGCATAACAGACGTTTCCTACAAACGCTAATAAAGGGAATCTCGGCTCTGGTTCGAGACTCGAGCTCACGGAAGAAGGAGATATGGAGAGGAGGAAACCGCGCTCCTCCACGGCAGACCTGCTGGCATGGCCGGAGACCCCGCCGCCGACGGACCCCCAGCTGGCGGTGCCCACACGCCCGCGCCTCCAGGTGTGAGAAACTTGTGTCCTTTGGTTTTTTGGCACCGATTTTTTTCCCCGCGAGTTTTGGTTTGATTTCTGGATAAAAATTGGATCTTTTTGAAGCCGGAGGACAATGTCAGGGCATTGGTTTTTGGGGGGCAGGTCAGCGAGGAAGAGGCCGAGAGCCTGCTCAAGAGGTTGGGATTCTTGCGTATTTCATTATTTGAGTTTTTATTCATTGGAAGTTGGAGTATCTTTCTTCCATTTTTAGATGAATATCATTATAGATAATTTAGAGAATCATGAAGAGGATATGCTGTTTATGGACTAAAGTTGGTTGTTTGATAGCAAAAATTACAAGGTCACTTGCACCGCTCAAAATATTTAGATCAGGTATTCTTTATTGTCAATAATGGAGCTTAGAAGCAATGCTTACCTAAAATAATTAGAATTGAAAAAGAATTAGGAAGAAGACTGCTTGCTTTTTCTTCCATTGCTCATTGTTGAAGTGGAGTAGAAGGCAGGACTTTGGTTTGTAGCCGAACACAAATCCCTTTGAATTATGTAAAACATTTCGTGCTATTAGATTGAGTTGTACATAGCAGCATTTGAACTATATACGATTTAGAGCTAAGACTTTGAAAGTAGGATAGCATCTCGAGAGAAGATTCCAATTTATAACGTTTTATTTTTTTGCTAAAAATTTCTCCTTGGTGTTATTTTTCTTTTCTTTTCTTTTTCCAATCAGGAGACCTTGTTCAGGGCCCAAATGGAAAGAGATGACTGGGAGTGGCATATTTGCAACTGACAATGAAAATGGTGCACTTGAGTTGGACAATGGCTTTTCAACTCCTAATAATCAAACTTGTTCACGGCTTTCTCAGGTTCCTCTTTCATTTCAGTGGGGAATTTATTTAGTTTATTGCAATTTTTGGGTTTAATATAAATCTTGAATTCTTTTCTGGGGCTGTACCCTATACTAGATCTGTTAGGCATTTGGAGTTTGCAATAACCCAAGTAATATGTTTACCAAGTAACCAAAATTTAACGTATTCTCATGTCTTTTAAATAATTCCTTAAATGCTGTGTTTTTTGGGGCTATTTTCTGATGAATGAAATTCTCTATGCTAAATTTGCATTCACAGGCACTTCATTTTTATTTTTATCTTACCAATTGGTCCAAATAGAAATTTGCTTAGACTATTTTGATATGTGACCATGGGATTGTAATCAGAAAGCTGCAAGTGCAATTAGTCAAATATCGTTCAATGCTGATGATAATATTACCCCAAAGAATCCGATGACATTAACTCAGATGGCAAAGCAGCGGGAGCTGAGTGGGACGCTAGACAGTGAATCAGATGCTAAAATGAAGAAGCAGCTCTCCAATTCAAAGTGCAAAGAGCTAAGTGGACATGACATATTTGGTCCTCCTCTGGAGATCAAACCCAGGCGTTTAGCAATTCAAAACAATGTGAGTGTAGAGGTGGGTATTCTCTTACATCAATTGCTAATTGAAGTTGCCCATTTAAGCATTGATTGGCCAAAGAATAAAAATGGTGCTTATTGAGACCTAACTTGTTGCGCTTGTGAATTATGAAGAATTTAAAACAAAATTCCATTAAATGTATTTCCATGAACACAGGTATATTTTGGACTGATTTATTGATAAATCAACTGTTCTTGAAAATTGTGTAGGAAAAGACAATCAAGAAGTGCTTAGATAGGTTCAGTCATTGATTTCTAATGATCTGAAGTATTTGCTGGCTTCAACATGTCAGGATACTCCTTTCTTTTTTTCCTGAATTATGATCCCTGCAAATCATTCTGCTTCGCAGTTTTGCATGTTAATTCCTTTTTGATCTTTACATCTCTATGTAAAACTCTTTGTTTGGATCATTTACCGTTTTGGTGACGCTAATCTGGCTAACCTTTTTCTGTCTTACAATCCATCATTAAGTTCTAATCAAATTTATTAGAACGGCATTGATTTGCCATTTGTAGCCGGTTGGAAGTCCTAGTAAGGAGCCTGTGATCAAGACAGGAAAGAAGATCAACAAACAGAAGTTCCAAGAGCTGACAGGCAATGACATCTTCAAAGAAGATAGCACACCAGGTTCAGCAGAGAAACCTGTCAGCCTCGCAAAGCTCAAGGAATTGAAGGGGAATGACATCTTTGCCAACGTGAAGGTTGTTGCAAGAGACTACCTTGGTGGTACCCGAAAGCCGCCTGGTGGCGAGAGCACCATTGCGCTGATCTGACCGACATGTTCATACGTTCATACGATAAGCCTGTATTCTTTCTGTCTAGGCTTCAGAGTCCTTTCGGAAAAGATGTATATTTCAAACTAACAACTAAGTGTGTTGTCTAAATGCTCTCCTCAGACATTGGTGGCCTTGATTTCACTGATCTTGCTTCGTGTTACTGCTGTGATAGAATTTCATATTTGGTTTTTCTGCCTTTACAGTTTGTCTAATTGTGTGTGTATCCTTGAGAATGTTGTAATTTCTTGGGTTGTATGAAAAATTTACTCAGTTGTAGGGAATTAGACATTTGGAAGGGGTATTGATGCAAAAGGTATTTTTAGGATATATTCCATTCAGATAATTGAAAAATATAGCATTTTTAGGGATTTAGACGAAATACGTACGTCCCTATAATGAATTTCGTAACAGATGTGTGTATCTTTCATTGGGATGAGTATATCTGATTTTCTAGGGGGTATACTGGCAAAAATCTCAAATATATTTTTTAAAAAATATTATGTATAATCCTGAAAATTACCTTATTTATTAGCAATCTCTCACAAGATTAATATTTAACTACAAAGTTTACTGGCAATCCCTGAGTTTATTGGTAAATTTAAGGACAAATTATAGGGTAAAAAGACCATAATGCCGTCCCCAGTGTTGGGCCCATCCAACCAATTTGGGCGCGACAGGTCAAGGGCTTGGTCGTCCGTAATCCGTCCGCGATCCTGTTCGCGAAGTCTCCGTCCCAGAGCTCTCCGACTGCGAGGTCGTCGTTCGCAAGCTCTCTGTCTCCACCGAAGAACTCAAAAAATTCTTAATTTTTTAATCGAAATAAACACCAAAAGTGAAAATTTAAAGATCTCCACGCTTCTTAAAAAACACAATTAAATAATAGAAGTTATGATTTTTTTACAAATCTTTCGCAAAATTCAATTGTGGGGCTAACATAATAATTGCCTATAAATTTCTAAAAAAGAATTGATTTAGCCAATTTTGAATTAGATTTTTTTTTTACTTCTTCAAATATTAGAAAAAAAGCCAAATATTTGGGAGACAGGTAGGCACGCGGAGGAGCCTAAGCATAAATAGGGAGGATTAAAATTAAACAAAAAGATATTTAAAAATATCGGAGTGTTTTCCACTGATACACCCAACTCTGGTGGGTTCACAGATATATCAATACACTGGGCGGATTTATCAATTTTTATAAGTTATTGCTAGGTTTTCTTAAAAGCCAAAGTTCTTTTTTTTTTTTTTTTTTGAGATAACTGAAGTTAAAAAAATTGAATGGCTAAGATTGTTGATGCGATTTGGATCGGCTTATCAACTTTATGGGTTAATCAGGTCATTTTTAGACAAAAATGTCGTATTCGCACCCGTTACCACCCGCTGCTGGTTTTGCAAAAAATTATTTCTAATATTCAACTAAATAATAATAATAATAATAATAATAATAATAATAATAATGATAATGATAAAATACCAAACGGTTCTCATAAACTCACCCTGTGGATTGACAAATCCACCCAAATTGGAGTGGACATACAAATTACATGGATTGATTTTAGTTTTTTATGAGTTATTTTTTATTTTTTTAAAAAAAGAATTTAGTGCTTTTTTTGTTAATGAATTTGATCTATTCAAAAGTTCATTAGTCTTAGCTTATAATTTTAATTCGAATTTGTATTTTGGAGTTCGAGTTAGAATAATAACCATAAATTTCGAGAAAAATAGTTAGATATGCTCCCAAATATTTAATCCCAAAGTTTCAGTCTTAAGTTGAACTTAAGGCTGATTGCTTAGTTTGATGAAACTCGACATTTACTTGGCCAATTTTAGCTATTTAAAGCTTATATAATGACTATGAAAAATTGTTGTTGTCAAATTCACACCCCATAAAAATTGATGACAGGTGGATTTATCAAATGTTATTGGTGAATTTCACAATGGAACTAAATAATAGTTTAGTAATACTAAAAATTCATATAATTAAATAAAATTGGGAGAAATTACATCTAACTCCTTGTTATTTCTTATGTTTTTATTGCAAAAAGCCGCTTACTTTTTTCTACATTTACAGGAAACCACTAGTAAAACCAACGTATTTGCAATACACCACCTGAACAGTGAACACATTCTATCATTGAAGGACCAAAAATACCAACGCCATATTCTAACAAATCCAATAATAAAGGAAAGCTAGCACATAATGAACTATTTTCGTCAATCTTGGCATGAAGAAGATCAACTTTTTCATTTGTCATTGTTAAAAAAGGTCAACTCGATATTTTCTGCACCCAAAAACAAAAATAAAAGAGGAAAATTTTCCTAAAGGTTTAGGGGCGTTTTTGCAAATATTGAAGGTACAGGTCGTTTCCTGCAAAAGAAGTTTCAAGCCTGACTTGTGCAAAAATATCCAGGAACACTCTAAAAATGCATAGAAGAGAAACAAATAAACTTATTATTCTACAAAATAAAGTCTAACAACAAGACAAGGAACAAACAATAGCATTGAACTCCAGAGGTTATAAATAGAATCATGCCTACCCATTTGGTAGCACTGAAACTTCATAAACTCATTTTGTTCTGAACCATACAATGATTTTCTATATAAATTTGAAATCGAAATTTTCACAAGCGGAAAAAGAAGACAAACAGTAGCTAACAGGCCAAGATCTTTATGTTCATGGTAATGTTGACGGTACAGAACTACAGATCCAATTACCTGACCAGAAACTGAGCAAATCTTTTGTGTACACATATTGAAAACAGCAACAGCATTTGGAGAATCAGACCAAACAAACAAATTAAGCTCACTGGCCTGAGTCAGGCCAAACTTCATGTTTCATCTTCTGCAAGCACTGCTTTGTATCCGTGATGCATCTCTGTTTAAAAAAAAAAATACAGGAATTATTAAAGAATTACATCATAGAGGTAGCTTAGAAGAAACATACAAGATTTTTTACCAACTAATTTGATTCTGATATGTTGTTTCTCAGAACAATGTTCAAATGCCAATAAATAAATAAATTTGAAAAAACTACGCTTCGGTGCATAACCAGTTCAAATCTATACCTTTCATCAAACTGATTGGTCAGTATGCAACACGAGTAATGCAGCATTGAGGATAAACAAAATTATAGGAACGTATATGATGTAATACATCAACACTAGTTCACTATTTTAAGCTATTTTAAAATTATTTCCTAATTATTTAATAATTACTTTCTTTAATTCCTAATCTTATTTTTTTTATTTCTATTTAAAGACGTATTGTCATGGATAGTGAATTGCTATGAAATATAATTATTCTTATTAAACTCTCTTTTCCACGGTTCTCCATAGGGATTCTTGCGAATTTCATGTTGAGTTCCAAAATAGTTCCTGCTGCACCAAAGTGCTATCAGAATTAGAAGACGGTTCTAGTGGGCAGCAAACTACCGACCATGAATGGCGGCTCGAAAAAATCGAGCAACAACTTGACAGGTTTGACGAAACTCTTTGCAACTTAACGCAAATGATAACTGCGCTGCCTGCCCGAGAAAGACCCAAAACACAACAACCATACCTGAGGGACAACCGGCGAGAGAGCAGCGACTCCGATTCCGGCAATGGAGAGGTGGATGGCGGCCGATAGCACCCAGCTCGCAGATCTGGTCGTGCGAAAATCTAGGTTCGCAGATTGCATCAATTTATAACCTAGAGCACCGGAACTCAAAGGTCCCTGACCTGGAAGGACGACGGCAACGTCAAGAGAGGCTTGGCGACCATCGACAGCCTTAGATCTGGCCGTCGCATGAGGGCAGCAGCGGGATTAGCGCGATCCGCGCGAACCCAGACATGGTTTGCGACTTCGACAATCAACCCCCACCGTGCGTGTACGAGCGAAGGTCGAGAGGTGGTCTCAGCCGATGAGGTGATGGCACCTCCAACGGGAGCCCCTTCGACGAAGAGCGATGGAACCAAGCCCAAAGTCGCCTTCGCTCAAGTGTGTGAACCGGATCACAAGCGGCATGAGCAAGGTTACGGGCCTGGTTTTGAAGCCCGTGGATTGTACCCACCTTTTTTTTGTTGGGACCGGCTTTTACCGCGATCAACAAAGAAACTACCCACGTAAGCAGTTGCGGGAGTTGAATTACACTTCCGGAGAGATGATGACTTTCATTTTAACTATCAACCTTTTGAACGTCATTATAATACCCTGGAATTTAAGATTAAATGGACCTATCTAGTTTTGATGATCCACTGAACATTGAAAATTTTCTTGATTCGTTTCATATTGTTATAATTTTTTTAATTATTTGAATATTTCGGAAGAAAATCGATTTAAAGCTTGTGACATACAAATTGAAAGATGCTGCGGGATAGGAACAATTCCAAACATATCAACAATGACAAAAAAAATTACATATTCATACCTGACCCAAGATGAGACCGTTATTACGGGGATGATTTTTACCCTCAAATTGTAAACAATTTTTATATCAATGATATTAAAATTGTCGATAGGTTAATCATTCTGTGAATGAGTATACAGAAAAATTTTATAGGTTAAGTGCCCATGTCAACTTATCAGGAACAGACAATCAATTAATCGCTCACTACATTAGAGGCTTCAAGCTAGCTATTCAAGATCGTTTTGACTCTCCAAAATATTTGGATTATGTCAAATGTGGTCAAATTGACAATTAAAGTGAAAAATTAAGTGAACAGTAGGAATATGGTGCACTATCAAAATAATTTAAGGCATTATCTCAAGGACCTTTCCTTCCAAAGGGGTCAACAACCATTGATAGCAGTAATCATATTGATAGAGAAACACTTTCAACTCAACATTCAGTACAAAATCGAGACGAAAATTCAGCACCTATTTGTCCAAACACCTATAGGCGAAAGCAGCAACAACTATGGGTCAATAATGACCTTTATGCACGCCCTAATCTCGGCAAGTGTTTTTGATGCAACCAGACAGGCCATTTTTCCAACACTTGCCAAAATAGGTGATTGATTAATTTTGCAGAAGAAAACAGTGATAAGGATGAACTAGCTTGTGAAGAAAATATTTATAAGGGTGTTGAAATTGAGGAAGAAGTAGCATATATCGTCCAGCGATTTTTGCTCACTCCAAGGAAGCTCAACGATTCTCAACAGCATAAAATATTTTGAACTCAATGCACTATTCGGAATAAAGTATGTAATATGATCATCGACAGTGACAATAGCGAAATTGTGGTATCTAAAGTCTTGATGAAAATGTTAAACTTGAAGATCCGAAACACTCCTTTCCATATAAAGGTACATGGATTAAGAAAAGATCGAAAGTACAAATATCAAAAACTTACAAAATTTGTTTATTAATCAAGGAGTGTTATAAAGATGAAATCATTTATGACGTGGTGGATATAAACATTTGTCATATTTTATTGGGAAGACGGTAACATTATGAGGTTGATGCTGCCTACAAGGGTCGGAATAATACTTGTCTTTTGGTAGTTTGATAGGAAGATTGGGTTGGTGCCCTAATTTCAACTAAAGGAGAATGATCCTATTACTAAGGAAGACAAATCGCATTTCACCCGTATAATAGGTCAAAAATTCTTTAAGCAGATCGAGGAACTGAATTTCGTAGTAGCATTAATTATCAAATGCTAATCTAACGCAACTATTAAAATTTTAGTCAAAGTTTAAGAGGTAATTACTGAATTTGCAGATTTATCTCCTTATGAATTACCTGATAAATTGTCTCTTATAAGAAATATTTAACACCATATCAATATAATATATGAAGCTAGTTTACCTAGTCTACCACAGAATCATATGAGCTCAATCAAACATGAAGAACTACAACGACAAGTTGACAAGATGCTAACTAAAGGCTTGATTCGTGAGCGCATGAGCTTTTGTACAATCCTTGCATTACTAACTCTTAAGAATGACAGTAGTTGACGAATATATGTAAATAGTCACATCATCAACAAAATAACAGTTAAGTATTGCTTTCTCATTTCATGCCTTAATGATATGCTTAACAAGTTAGAAAGTGTAATAGTGTTCACCAAACTTGATTTACAAAGTAGGTATCATCAGATTCGCATTCATCTTGGCGATGAGTGGAGGACCGCCTTCAAGACTACAAATGGCCTCTATGAATGGTTGTGATGTTGTTTGCACTATCCAACACTCCAAGCACATTTATGCGGCTCATAAATAAGGTTTTTCGTCCATTTATTAATAAATTTGTGGTGGTTTACTTTAATAACATCTTTATTTAAAGTAAAAATGAGGAAGAGTATCTAACGCATATTAGGAAAGTTCACTTAGCCCTATGAGCTAACAAACTATATTATGATCTTAATAAGTGTAGTTTTATGATTAATCATCTCTTATTTCTTATATTTATAATAGAAAAAGATGGTATACAAGTTGATGAGACGAAAGTGAAAGCTATTAGGGAATGACCTTCTCCTAAAACTATGCGTGAAATTTAAGGCTTTTGCGATTTAACTATTTTCTACAAGTGCTTTATTCGAGACTTCAACACGATTATAACTCTTATCACGGATTGTTGAAAAAAAACCAGTTCCAGTGGGAAAAAACTCAAGAAGACAGCTTTGTATTAACAAAAGCTAAATTATGTAATGCACCCATATTAACATTGTCCAGTTTTGAAAGGGTGTTTAAAGTCAAGTGTGATGCATCAGCTCTTAGAATTGGAGCTATTTTGTCCCAAGAGGGGCATCTAGTGAAATTTTTCAGCGAAAAGATTAGTGAACCGCGTTAACGGTGGACTATTTATGAGCTTGAATTTTATACAGTTATTCGAGCTTTGAAGCACTAGGAGCATTACTTAATCCAACGTGAGTTTGTCATATTCACAGACCATCAAACTCTAAAGTTCATTAATTTTCAAAAAACGGTAAATTGGATGTATGCTCGATGGATTACTTTCTTACAAAAGTTCGCTTTTGTCATCAAACATAAGCATGACCAACAAAATAAAATAGTCGAAGTATTGAGTAGACGAGTCTCTTTACTAACCACAATCAATACTGAGATGACAAGATTTAATTACTTGAAAGATGCTTATACTACTAATGAGGATTTTGGCGGTATATTGACACGATGCAATAACAAAGAGTTTGTTACCGATTTTCTTATTTAGGATGGGTTTCTATTCAGAGGTACACAATTATAGATCTCTTGCTTTTCCTCACATAAATGCTTAATTTGAGAATTGCATGCTAAAGGCTTAGAAGGCCATATTGGTCTTGACAAGATAACTAGTTTGGTGGATGAGAGATTTTACTGATCCCAACTCAAATGTGACATAGGGCGTTTCATTTAGCGTTACCCAATTTGTCAGAAAGTAAAATGACAAACTCAAAATACCGACCTATATACACTTTTATCTGTTCCCGAGACAATTTGGCAATATTTGACTATTGATTTTGTTCCTGATCTTCCAAAAACTCAGCATGACATTAATTTAGTTTTTATTATCGTTGACCGTTTCTTCAAAATCGTGCACTTTCCTCCTTATAAGAAGATATCATATGTTAGTTATGTAGTTACTTTGTTTTTCCGGGAGATTGTTCGCCTATATAATGTTCCTTATTCCATTACTT
Source organism: Trichopus zeylanicus subsp. travancoricus (assembly GCA_005019695.1). Taxonomy (NCBI): domain Eukaryota; kingdom Viridiplantae; phylum Streptophyta; class Magnoliopsida; order Dioscoreales; family Dioscoreaceae; genus Trichopus; species Trichopus zeylanicus. Next base: position 29,961 of record RXID01011305.1, read on the forward strand.
AAAATAGAAACATAAAATTTCTAAGTCATTTTTGAAGGACCTTATGGTAATTATTTGACACTTCTTTGAAGTATAGCAGTATAAGCTATCTACAAATTGATGCATAAACTGAAATGGGTAATCGTACTCTTGGCAATATGATTCGATCAGTTAGTGGAGACAAGCCAAAACAATGGGATATTGATCTTTCCCAGATTGAGTTTGCTTTTAACAGTATATCTAATCATTCTAATAAGAAGACTTTTTTTGAAATTGTCTACACTAGTGCCCAGAAATATACAGTTGATTTAATTCGCCTTCTTCTTTTTCCAAATGACAATCCCAACGCTGAAGAATTTGCATAGTGTATTCAACAGATTCATCGAGAAATCAAAAAGAATTTAGAGAGTGCTAATTTTCATTATAAGATCACTGCAAATCAGCGTAGGTGTCTTAAACTATTTAATGAAAGTGATTTGGTGATGATTTACCAACGCAAACACCATTTTTTAACTGATACTTATAGTAAGCTTAATGATAAGAAAATTAAGTTTTTTCGTGTCTTACATAAAATTAGTGATAATACCTACAAAATTGACCTCCTCGCCGATTTGAATATCTCTAATACTTTCAATGTCGCTGATATTTTTAACCATTTCCCTCTCGATGAGTTTTCGTTATAGCTAATAAACTCGAGGGTGAGTTTTCTCCAAGTGAAAGGAATTGATGTAGCACATCAACATTATTTCATTACTTTAAACTATCTTAAAATTATTTCTAGTTATCTAATAATTATTCTCTTTAGTTTCTAATTTTATTATTTCTTTTATTAGGCCTTACAAATCCTATTTAAAGATTTATTGTCATGGATAATAGATTATTATGATATACAAATTTTCTTGTTAAACTCTCTTAATCCATAGTTTCCCAGAGAGATCCTTGCGAATCTCCTATTGGTTTCCAAAATAGCTCATGTTGCACCAGCATATATATACATGTTGGACAATTTCTCCAAAAGTTATTTTTTGAAAGATGAAAATTGTTATAATGTCAAGTATGATAAATTAGTCCCACATCAGATATTGAATAGATAAAATCCAATATATATAGTGAAAGAGTCTCATATCCTATGAGGTTAAGCTTTTTGGATAATTTGGTATTAACTCTTAAAACCGAAATTATCGTGGTGATACAACTAAATTGAGTCGCATGTTAGTCTCTCTTAAAAAAATCAAAAAATGAGATAAAAACTCATTAATATGAATCACACAGTGAAACTAATCGAATAAAAGAATTATTGATGAAGAGTGTTAAAATTGATGTAGTCAAATCATTGTCAGGTGTGATGAATTAGTTCTATATCGAATATTGGATAGATAGAGTCCAATATATATAGTGAAAAAGACTCATATCCTATGAATCTAAGTTTTTATGATAGTTTGGTGTCTAACCTACTATATTAATCTGGTTTGACACTTTTTGACTCTCCTAATAGAAAACATGCAACTACCGATAGTTTTCTTGGAGTTTTCCTTCCATCTCAACAAAAGGACTATAATTATTTGTAAGACCCTACTTTAAGTAACTTTAGAGGGATTTCTTCATCAAAAAAGATCCAATACATCATCAATTTCTAGAAAGACGTAGACAAATTGACAGTAAAAAAATATCGTTAAACACTTCCACTAAAAAAATTGTTTATGCAACTTCCCATACCTTTGGCTGAAGACTTACCATATTTATCTTTGAGCCTTTCTTCATTTTTCCATCCACTCTCATCACCTTTGTCATCTGCTTCTTCCCTTCCATCATTTCCAATATCACTTTCACTAGCTGTCTCCCATTCCGAGTAGTCAGGATCTTGGCCATAAACATCACCAACATTGCCACCGGAATGAACACCTCCATGTTTTGTAGCTGCTTCTCGAAATAACCATGCAGCTTGCATCTGCTTTTTAACCAACCTTTCAGCATAATCAGGAACTTTGTTCTGCCTTAAGGAAAGATCAGGATCATTTGACTGAGAACATTCATTTATAAACAGAATTGCATCTAACAAGCTTTCCTTAGCCAAGCCAAGCATGTCATACGCTTGGGCTCTTCTCCACAGGCTCTTTGCATGGCGATTAGGAGGGTTGTGAAGGCAAAGTGCACGTGTAGAATCACTTGTTGCAGCCAGTGGCTGCTGCAGGAGAAGATGACACTGAGCACGGTTGCTGTACAAGACAATTCTCTCTTTTTTGGACTTCATAGGACACAATGTCAATGCTTCAGAGTACTTTGATGCTGCTCCGGCAATATTCCCTGAAGAGAAAAGAGAGTTGCCTTCTAGCTTGACAACAAGTGCCGCTGCCTGTTTTATATGCAGATCCTCCTTTGGCATGCTTTTCTCCCATTTTAGTCTCTGCTTTGAACTCAGAAGTTCATCAATTTGTTCTTTTGTATGGCTACTGATAGAGTTCCGCATTGTTCCTTGTGAATGGACACATTCTTCAATGGCACTCACAATAGTATCGCCAAGCTTCTTGTGATCACCAAGAGTTGAAATATCTGATAAATCTATTAGAGCTGGTACTGCTTTATTGATCATCTATTGCAGAAAGTCAAAAAGATAGCCATTAGAGCAGTAAAATACAATCTTATTGATAGGGCTGTATACAAACCAATCAACACAGGTCTAGGTTGAACTTTGCCTACCGTGAAATCTCCAGAATTAGGTTCATGCATGGCCAAATCTAGTTCATTTATGAAATACGTTTTGGACTGTGTCATGGCTCAGGTCAGGCTCGAGGCTAGGCCTACTGACATCTCTAGCTTGACATGCATATAAGAACCAGAAGAAAGAAATATTGGATCATCATTTTAGAGAATTGTGACACATGCAATGACTGTAATCCTCACTAAGGTTGGCTATGATTGTCTAGTAGTCACGTAAAATCAACCAGGAAATCCTGAAAACAAACTAAATCGATCATTCAGCTAGACAAGATAGATATGACTACCCGATGATTAAAAAACTGCCATGGATATTAGAAATACTTGCATTGTGAACAGTTCAAATTGTTGAGAGCCTTTGAGCATTCAAGCAAAGTCGTGGAAAAATATATTAAATGCAAGAACTTGCAATGTTAAATACAAGCAATGATCTTAACTTATAGTGGGCCTTTCCTAGCCAGATTTTGCACATATGCTAAAGAGCTGGTTTGGTTGAGATCTGCAAACATCAAAATCAGATTCCTAGCCCCCTCCACCCCACATCCTTACCCACACAAAACATTTCCATTTTCTTAAAGTGTCTTCCGTTAATATAGTACCGCATTTACAAAATAGAAAAGAAAACTTTCTGTGAACAGACAAGAAAATTAACACTTAACAAAAGGCTATGCAAATAAAATAATTTAGAACTGTTCTTAACTTGTCATGACTTAATACTAAACATAAAGTTTTCAGTCATCTTGAACTGCCATATGGTACGGTGAACTGGTACTTAACCTGAACTTTGTCTTTGACAGATGAAAGAGCACTTTTTTATTGAATATAAAGAGCTGCTGGTTGTCCACCAGATAGAATAACCTGATGGAAAAAAAAAAGTTACCTTATGGCAGGTGCTTGGATCCTGAAGGAACCATAGCAAACAATCAATGGCCATATACTGCCAATCATCTGATGAACGGGCAATATTGCAAAGTGCTTCGATGATACCTGGACAACTAGAAACAGGCCCCCTCCCAAGCTTGTGCTGACAAATTGTTCGCAATAAACCAATACCAGCAGGCGAGTTCTCATTAACAAGTCCACCCCACATGCCCGGTAACTTTATTAAAAATTCTGGTTTGCATATCTCAGGAAGAAACTCTGGTTTAAAGGCAAAACAGTTTATAAGCTGAAGGGACCAACATTGTAACTGGCTAGCCCATTCCTCCGCCTTCCTCGACTCCATTTCCACACCACCCATGCCACGAGTAAGCAGATCACAGTGATAACTTAGTCTCCTATCCACAAACTGATAGAAGTGAGAATAGACAATTTCCAAACAACTTGACGCCAACTGAATTGAAAGCTCAAGGACTTCTCCATGACTTGCAACTGCAGGAAATGTACTAGCATATGTAGCCAAGTGTCCAAGAGCCCTAACTGCTACTCTTTGCTCAACCCAGGTTAACCTCCCTCTCAATAATTCAACTAGAGGAGGAATGACTCCAGCATGAACAGCACTTTCTGCAAACTCTTCCATGTTCATAGTATAAGATCCAATGATGTGAGCTGCATAGTATGGTATGTATATGTTTTGATCATGTGACAGCCATCGCCTGTTCTTAAGTCCCTTCCGTATTAATGAAGCCATGCATTCAAAAATTCCCAGGTCAATGAACTCGGGATCATTTGGATGTGCCATAGCAGTATTCCAAAGGCCACTGATAGGGAGAACTTGGCCATCATCATCTTGAGAAGGAAGATCTCTGAAGAATTTTCTTATACTGGCCCTTCTTTTGCTAGGATTTCCCTCTTTCATGACACAGAAGAAGCAGCCAGGGTAAGGACAGTCAGATGGCATCTTATCCATCAGGAAATAACAACAGTTCTTTTCAACTCATAAATTCAGTCCCAGCCAAGGGTATGGACCAAATTCTGTAGCCTTCAAACTGCACCACAGAACAATATTAAATTAATTCATAAAACAAATGAGTTGTGCATAACTTTGTAGACTTAAATAGGGACCATAAAATATCAAAAGTGTGAATTACACAAATCTAAGAGATGAAGTAGATGCATCAGGACCAAATACATTTTCTGAATGTTTTCACACCCAGAATGCCAAAGCAAAGAGCAAAAATTGAACCTAATATCCAAAGCATGGAAAAATAGAAAGAGCCACAAGCGGTTTCACAGATACTCATCAAGTCTTTGGTAAAAGAAACGCCTTTCCTCTTATGCCACTCATGAAAAGATATGCAGGACCATCGACAATGAAGTGAAATAGCAACTAAAATCCCAAATGCCATCCATTACCAAGTTCTAAAACTAAGCAACAAATTCAACCTTAGCATTCTGATCTACATCAACGACTGATACGACATTCATTTGCGCAAGATCTATATTAAGGCAATCGTACAATCCCCATCAAACAAATTCTAGGCAATTGTTACAAAACCAAAATTGTGCCTTCCGTCATCAGAAACCCGCATTCGACACCCCGAGCAACAATGCAAAATCAATCCACCGTGACACAAACAACAGCAAAATCCCACCTTTCCATCGATCAACAACATAAAAACAATCCAAGATCACATATCTCAAACAGCAAATCAACCATTTCGGAGCCAAACCAAGAAAGCAGGAGAGGCGAAAGCCGAGAAACGTTGTTACCTGAAAGCCGAAGCCCGGCAACTCGAATTCCGCCTAAAAATATGAGCTTTTCTATGGGAAATGCCCGAGACGAGGCTGGGGAACCCAAAGCTGTGGCATAAATGCGCAATAAAATCGAAATATCTTAGAACTAAAGAGCAAGGAGAAGAAGAAGTACTGTGGGGACTGAGGAGAGTGTCTGGTAGCAGCGGTGGTGGCGACAGCAGCCCTGAGAAGATCTCTTTGGAGAAACACCTTCGCGAAAGTTTGCTTTCTCCTCTTCGTCCTTGCCTGGAAATTGAAAATAAAAAAAAGAAAAATTATTTTCATTTTACTTTTTCGGACAAGCTGCGACAGGCCGGGCTGGACCGAACCCGACCAAGAACGGCCTAGCCTGGTGGGCCTAGCCCGATACCAGTTTAGCCGTTTACAGTTACGTCTGATGGTGAATAAAACTAACCAACCTTTAACCATAAATCCTAAATTTTAAATCTTAAACCCTTATATCAGTTGGATAATTTTCAAAATTAAAATTAGATTCTGAGTCTGAGTTTTAAAAAAATTTTAAAGTAGAATCTTAAGATGAGAATAAGATTTTTTATTTTAATTCTAAATTAGTTTTAAAGTAATTCTGAAATTAATATATACATTAATTTTAATATAATATTTAAACTTTTAAATTTAATCTATGAAAATAATTTTTTATGGTATTCATCAAAATAATCATGAAGATAAAAAAAGCTTAGATAAAAAATTTAAGTTATATATATATAGTTGTTATTCCATTGATGGATGTTTTACAAATCATATAACTGCAACCAAAATTATTTTTTATAGTTATAAATAAATTAAAATCAAAATTATATCAGTTTACTTCGAGAATTGATTTTTAATTATGGTCCATAACCGATGAGATGTGAGAGATAGATTTTTCTATTTTTTTTTTCCATCCTTAATTATATACCGAAATCATTGATATTTGTAAACTAATCACTTAAATTATTATAACTGTATATTCCACCCTATATGAGGTGTTCTATGCAAAATCTCTACAGAAGTTTGAGAGGACTTTTGCATATAACTCCCTGAAAAATATGACTAGCATATATAATATATAGGCTCTTTGAAGTTCAAATAGTTAAATACAACTCATTTTTTTCGAAATTATTTGACAATCAACCTGCCGTTGTGTTCCTGCTAATTAAAATTTAATAAATAATCTGAAAAGCATGGGCCTTTGGCGGCCCGAGCTGGCTCATGCGATAATAATTCCTTGAACCAGTAATTGAATGAAGGGGGCATGCTGAGCCCATGCAAAGTACCGTTCCGTTCATACCAACGAAGATCTTGCATTGGATTCCTTTGTCCATATTTCTTATTTTTCTTTATTATTCGTGGCATATCACATCCATGATCAGGTAAACGATGGGCCAAGGCACGATCCTACGTAATCCTATCGAGCTAGATTGGCCCGTAAATGGGGCCGTGTTTGCCCGATCCAGATGAAATTGGGCTATGAATTTGGGAAGTGACGGAAGCAGCTCTGCCTCTAGCCAAGTAAATGAAAATAAATATTATGTTGCATGGTGCAACCAATTTATCGTTTGGAAAATAACTAAACCATTTTCAAAAACTGAATTTCCTTAACGGTTGTTTCAATTATACCAGTTCTACTTGTTCAATAATCTAATAGAGAATTAATTTATCACACTTGTTTTATGTAATTTCTAATAACAAATTATTATATAGAACAAAATCTAATAACAGAGAATATATTTATTTCAATAAAATATGAAATCAACTTTTCAATAAAACTCATGAATTCTATTTGCAAATTCTTCTTCAAGATCTCTCTCTATATTTCAATCACTGAAAGTTAGATATTAACTGAAAAATGCAAATCTAAATGATTACAAAAAAATGATTGAAAGAGAAGAAAATGCATATGAATTTTACACAATGATATAGAAAAAATGCTGAAGGTAAAAGAAAGATGTGCAATTGAAGAAAAAAATAAGAAATCAAATGTGAAGAAAATATTAAATAACAATAAAGAGTGACAATGAGATTTGAATATTAAGTAAAAGGTGAGAAACACAGGGAAATATGTGTTTTCTCTTGAAAATAATTTCTAAAAAAATTTACAAAATAATTTTGAAGTGTTTTTCAAAATCTAATATAATTTTAGAAAATAAAAAAAAATTCTCAATTTTTTTATTGAAAAAACTTCTTTTGAATAATATCTTTAATTTTTTATTTTTATAAATGTATTTTTTAGAAAATTGAAGTAATTTTTTTTTAACTCGGCAGGCCTTAAAGTTTTGTAAAAATTTGTTTTTATTTTTTGGAATGCGCCCTTGAAAAACCGCGCAATTTACAAAGCGTTGGACTTCAGCTGGTCGAGGGCGCAGGCCTCGACTTCCGCTGGCTCTTCCTCTTGGCCGCCGGCCCGCCGGCCCGCCGCCCCCTTTCTCCTTGTCGCGGTCTGCTGCCCTGGCCCCCATCCTTCAGGTCTTTGCATTTTTCTTTTTGATTTTTTTTATACATATCTTGTAATTTTAAAAATACGATCCTTTTACTGGAAAATCGGAAGCTTTGCATGAGCCATTTGATTGTTTCTTTGTGGAAATTTGGTGCTTCAAGGCAGCGAGTTGGAAAGTTTGTAGCTTGTTTTCCAAGATGAAATCATACGGATTTTGCTTGTAATTTGTGAGATTCTGATATCTAATTCACGTGGAAGAGATTTTGGTTTGATATCTTTCACTTGGTGTGTGGTTTTTTCATCACAAGATCTCATGGCTGGAATGCTGTTTATTTTCCTTTGTTGCGGTCAGTGCTTGGATAATTTTGTGGCCTTTGAGATTAAGGCCAATGGAGTTGACTCTCTCTTGATAATTTGCAGTCAATTTTAGCGTTCTGCTTGCTTGCTTGTCTCCAAGTAGGCTTCAATTCTCGCAAACAAGTTTCAACTGGGAACATGGGACATTTCTATGCAAATGTGAATGAACTTCATTTGGAGATTTTGTGGTTGTTTGAGATGCTCTGGAGTTATTATTACTCCTGTTGGTGTTATTGTTTTCATTGTTTCTCATTTGATTGTAGATTTTGTTCCAAGTTGAGACGCTAAGGGATGAGATTAATTGAAGAGAATTGTTTGTATATGTGATTTGGGTATTCCTCTATCAGTCTCATACAGTTTTTAGGATATAGAGGATTTGCAATTTGAGCTATTGCGGATGAATTCTGAAGTTCTAATTTGATGTCACCATTTTGGTTGTTTTCCAACCTTAATTCATCGTGATCTCCAAAAGAAAACTTGATGTCGATTATGTTATTGGATATGGAGAATTCTGTATATTGTATTGCTCTCATGTTTGTTTTTGGTTAATTTATGTTTGGAGAACCGAAAGAATATCGAACCGGAATAATATAATGGATCAGATACCAAACCATCCCAAAAATTTAAACTCATAGGATATGGGCTTTTTTCACTATATATATTGGACCTTATCTATTCAATATCCGATGTGAAATTAATTCATTATACCTGACATTATAATAAATTTATAGTAGTATTTGCAGTACCCATGACCTTCCTATTCCTTGTTGGACCTCAATCTCAATGTGCTACAGCATTGGGTGTCATCAACATTATGGAAGTCAGAATTTCCTAGTCCATAGGTTGAAGATTACTTAAAAAATTAAACTGCAATAAAAAACTTTGACTGAAGCTATGCAGAAAACTATCTTTTACTCATCATCATGTCTGTTTGCAGCCTACACATTCCATTCCACTTGAACTTTAATTTTTGGTTTCAAAATATAGTTCTAAAACTCTTCCAGAAAACTGCTTTGTACCAAACAACCAATTTTCATTTTTATCTGTGTTGAAATCAATATTTTAAATTTCGATTCAAATATATTGATTTTAGACTATATAATTTCAACCTAGAATTTAATTTTAGACTTTAAAAATATATTATTTATATTCATATATTATATTTTTATCGTAATATATGCTTAGTACAAATGATTAAGAATTAAATTTTTGATCAAGATGGTTTAGGATTGAATCTTAGTTATTGCATTTTTCTTTTATATTTTAAGTAATTTTTTACAAAAAAATTTACTTAATAAATTACATATATGATTTTTTTTCCTTTTTTATTTTTAAAATATTTTAAAATTTAAAATTAAAATTTTTGTAAAAAAGTTTTAAAAAAACGATTTAAATCGGAGTGAAATGATTTCAGTTAAAATGGATTGAAATGCTCTAAATAAATTGATTTTGGTGGGTGTTTAACCCGATTTCAAAATTAAAATTTTAAATTTTAATTGAAACCGTTCTATCTGTAGAAATAATGAGATGATAAAAGACGGAGGGGCCACATCAGCACGGCCGGGATTGGTTGACACATGGTACGGAATCAGCACCGCCCATGACCGTCCGATCTGATTGATGGCGACGGCGCCGCGGACGCCACGCCGCTTTCGCCGGTACACGTGTGCTCTTCTCCCCGCGAATCCCGGTCGTAACTGGACCCATCCAAGGTGAGACATCCATATAGGATTCGGCCCACTTGGGGCCCACCAGCTCCCGGCTCTTTCACGTCAGCCTTACGTATTGCTGATGTTATGGGCCTCGGCCGTGACCCAAGGCCCATATAATTATGGACCTAATTTGCTTCCAGCCCAATATAATTAAGGCTAGACCCATACATACATATTCTCCAGAATTTAGACCGCGTCCGTTTTGGTTACATGCCGTGCGAGTGAATCTGAAGTCAGTATCTACTTCGACGGACAACACACTACGAATGATTAGGCGATGTTAGATGGTAATCCTCACTGTTAGCTAAGCAAATTAATTATTAGGCAGAATATTAACTAAGCAGCTAGACGACTGTCATTGAGACCGGAGGTCGGGCGATCCATTGCATTAGAGTCCTGAAGAAAGGAAGGGACTCAGGGACGGTGTGCGATGATAATGACGCAAAAATCATGCCTTTTAGAAAGTTTTAAAGATGTATATGGATGGCAGGATTAGCATGACGCATGATGATGGGTTGCATCATGTATGGTTGGTGGATGGGCAGATAGGGCCCAGAGGGGGGAGATGGCATGATGGTGCCAATATGGGCAACATGGTATTTGGGGGAGGTAGGCATCATTTGAGTAAGGTGGGGCTTTGGGGACAAGGCATCATTAACAGGGACAGTGTGGCCCCCCTCCCGAGCCCTAGCTCTCGAGTTCCCTTGTCTTTTGTAGGTTAGTGTCTTGCGGAAAAGGCATATGCCTTTCTCTCCTCGGGCCCGGGTCGACCCGACCTTTCGGAGTCTTAGAACGTGCATAATCAATTATACGATAATTTTTTTTTTATATCCGTAAAGAAATTCCCAATATCAATGGCCTTCGGTTTCGCTGGATGGCCATAATTAGCTAATTACCGATCTGCGACTTGATTATCAGCAAAACTACAATTAGGGCTATGATTAAGAAGCAATTGATTAACTTATGAAAGTGTTCGATTAACTTTGCCATGAAATCGTCTTACCATTTACGTGTCGATTGAGCGGTGGATATGGAGTTCCAATGATGGCCATGCTTTCGTGCCATTCATTGGGGTTTTATTAAAGGTGATTGCACATGGAATTTGGGGATTTTAGCAAATGGGATTAACAACCAATAATTCCACGCAAGATTGGATGCATCATAACATGACATGTGTAGTACAATGGCATGCAAAAAAAACCCTTGCTAGGGTTTGCACTATTGCTTTTAGCAACACTCGATTACTGCAAGTCGTGTTGGTGGGGAACATGTGGGATCCATGAGAACTAGCCTTTTTTTAAAAAAACATTTTCTGTTCGTATGTAAAAAATCATACAAGTAATTTTTAAGGGGCATTTGATTTGAGATAACATCAGAATCATTATATCATTATATCTTGATCGATTTATTATCCAAACACCAAAAAAATAATTAAATTTTTTTTAAAAAAAAATTAAATTACTATATTATATTTATTTTTATTCATTCAAACTTTAATAAATAATATATCTAAAGATATAAGGGATCGTTTGTTTTCAGACCAAGATCAGGATCATCCTGAACTGACCGGTATATCATTCAAATATCAAAAATTTAACTAGACTAATATTATATAATTTAATTAAATTTTAAGTGAAAAATGACTAAAATGCCCTTGGGCGCCAGAGGTCGGCGGGGAGCTCGCCCCGCACGCTGTGCTCGCCCCTCTAGCGTTGTTCGCCTCGCGCGCTGCACACGAAATCCCTAAACCGCAATAGAAGTTAAGGGTAAGATGGTTCATAAAAAATTTAAACCATTTGCTAATCAGATCAATAACTAAACACTAAAATTTTAACCATATTATTTTTTTACACTTTAGTCTTCATTTTAACATTTATCTTGACCTTAATCTTGATCCGGAACTAAACGGACCCTAAAGATCTAAAAAAATTTAAACCATTCCCTAGTTAGATTAACATCTAAAATACCAAAAATTTGATTAAATTATTTTTTTATATTTTAATTTTAATATTAAATTTGATCTTAATCTTGATATCAAATTAATCAGTACTTTATTGACCTTATTATTCAAAAAAATTATTTTAGAATTGAATATTGAGCCCTAAAAATCAGTGCAGTCGAATAGGAAAACTTTGAACAAGAAAGGAGAAAATGTTTTGCTTATCACGTGAGATATTGACTAGTGTTAAACTAAATTATCTCTAAATTTTCATATAATTAATAGCGTGCAAAGGATTATTCTAGTTAAAGGTAATCCATTTGCTCATGTTAGGAGTAGTATATCTAGGCCTAATGTGGACCATCACTTACTTGCATTTGCAACTTAGTTAATCATTATCTCTACAAAATAAAAAAAGATAAAAAAAAATCATAATTAGAAGTCCTTTCATCAACAAACCCTAACTTCGCTGCAACCTCGCAGTTTGAATCGTACTTATTTTCAAGCGATTGGACAATCCTGTGCACTATAACACAATTATTTTATGGATTATATATATATAATTTGAAATTCCAAATTGATCATGAGGTTGAAGTACAACTATGCGTTGGGTTGACCAGTCAACCAAGTCCATTGCAAATGGATCAGGTCAACCAATCTCTCCATCTTGGTCCAGTACACAAGTGACTGAGCCAGAATCTTCTCCCATGAAGTCATGTTTCATCAGAGCCTACGCAAGAGCGACATCTTATATACGCTTAATAATCAAATGTGACAGAAGCTGAAAAGAGGCCTTGACCATGAATAAAGTATTGCATTTTTTTTTTTTGGCAATTTATTATTAGCAAAATTTGTTCTTACATTGCATTAAAATATAGGAGAGCGATGTACATAATAATAGATAGAATATTACATCAAGCACGACTTAGGGCCTCGCGTTACCAAACACTTGTACAGCTCCATGTCATGTCATGAGATGAGCGCTTTGGATTTGGATTCATGCCAACCTCTCAAAAAGACAAATCTTTGTGACCACTTCTATTTACAATATTCAAATTCATAATCTAACACTTATCGAGTTATTGCATTTTAGAAAAACAAAAAAAAAATAAAAATAAAAATACAAATTTAGAAAATGTTTTCTGACTGAAGATGAGCCGGGCCGAGCTGGCCCTCTAGGGGAGTATCCCTTGGGAGTTGGGGCGTAACTCCTCCACCCACTCCTTCACATGATCCCCTGGAAGGAAGGGAAGGAAGAAACCATCATTGCTACAGAATCAGATTATTCCCTGTCGTGGGTCTCCATGATTTCAATACATGACTCCACATGCCACACCCCAAAGGGCCCACAGGCCCGATACTAGACCCATAAGTATCGGGCTAAGTTTTTAGCTTCGAAAGATTAAATCAGTAATACCGTCTGCAAACCTCGTATAGTCTGAAACTTCCAATTTAATCCTAAGGAACATATTGGAATCGACATCCCGTCGGGCAATGTTAATACTGGCCGGCCCGGCCCATTGGCAGCCAGTGGTCTCGACCTAAACCCCTAGCTGCTCAATCTATCAAGATCCCGTCGCTAATCATCACCACACTTTTGCAAAATCAATCAGTATTATTTTTTACAAAAATTATGATTAAATAATTCACAACTTTTAATTGTCCCCTGCCCGCAATCTCTCGAAATCTCATGGCTAATCAATCATCCCCCTTTCCCTAGACCATTCTAAAAAGCTTGTTCAATCCTTATGAGAGAGAAGAATAATTTTCTTATTTTCCTTTTTTTTGAAAAAAATTTACAGGTAAAAGTGTAAAACTCACATTTGCTTCTACGAACGTATCGACATTAATCCAAATCCAAATAAATAAATGTAAGAATTCAAGCAAGATTGAATGAACAGTTTTCGGGTATTAAACTCCACATGCAAACACACATTGTAACAAGTCTGATTTCACATGGATGATTTACCAATTCATGTGCAAGCAAATGGGATGACATTTCTTGATCCATTTGTCCATCTTAATCTACTCTTTCATCAATCGACCCATTGACGAGTTTGATTGCTCCTCTTGTCTCCTACTGATTTTTAAACTCGATGAGTAAATTCTAGGGAAGCTTCATGTGGAGCAGTTGGAGGGAGAGAGGCCTCTCAAACCCTAGGGTTCTTTCCTCCTCATTTATTTATAATAAATTCCTCTATACATATCAAACTATAAAAATTTTTGGCGGCTAAGGATTCCTCCCCCAAATCAAGCCACCAATCGCTCCAAAGTCGAAACCCTAACCAGAAAAGTCAAGAACAACAAGTACAACAAATGCCCACAGTTTTCCTTTCACTCTCTCAAGCATCGCATTTGCAAGACAAAGACAGGGTGAGATGATAAAAGACCAAACGAAAATGTCATCAGAACAATGTCTTTGTAGTAGTAGATGTGTTCGATCAGTTGTTGTTGATGATGATGATAATGATAGTGAAGAGAGAGGCTCACAGAAGAAAACCCTATTCACAATAAGACATTGAAAAGAAACTAGCGATCCATGTTTTGCCAACAAGCAATCTTGGTGACCTAACAAGAGCACAAAACAGATTAACAAGCTTTCTTCTGATAGTGTTCTTCTTCTTCCTCCTCTTTGCATAACATGTATACTAGTAGCAGTCTAATACTAAGGAGATTGTAGGATTTCTCACTCTCAACTACTCTGAAGAACAAATCCATGAATCCACCATACCTTCGGTCCTCGGCCCCGGCGCGCCATCGGAGCTCTTCTGCGAAGGAAACTCCGGCACGGCCACCCCGCTCGCCACCGAGAAGTTGATCTTGCACCCGCTAGACCGTCCACTTTCGCTGTTCTCCGGTCCTCGGGACCACCCTGATCCGCCGATAATGCTCGATAAGCTACCGCTGAAGCTCTCCCTGTAGTCCACGGCCTGCGGTGCTGCCGGCGGAGGCGGATGATGAGGCTTGGCGGCGGTGAATGAAGGGATGGTTGAAATCGGAGATTGGAGTAGGGATTGCAAAGTGAGCATTTGGCTTTGCATGTTGGGACCAAGATCATGTGGCAGTTGGTAGTTATTGGTTGCAGTAGAAGTGGAAGTAGTAGCAGTATTACTAGAAGATGATGCTATGGCAATCGAAGTGCTTATTGCATTAAGACTAGTTGTGGTGGCAGCATTGGAAGGAGAAGGAGAAGGAGAAGAAGAAGAGAAGAGGCCGAAGTCAGACGGCGGCTTTTGAGGAAAGGGGCGGAGAAGGAAGGGTGGGGAGGAGTGGGAGAAGAGGTCGAGGCGGGAGCGAGAGGGGGCGAAGGGGGCGGCTGGGATGCCGGTGAACTCCTGAACCATGGCGCGGAAGTTGGAGGTGTCGGTGGTGAGGACGGTGGTGGGGGCGCGGCGGGAGGCGCGGGAGCGCTTGCGGGAGGGACGCGGCGGCGGAGGGTCCGGCGGCGGCGTCGCGGCTGGAGAGATGGGGGTGGTGGTGGTCGTCATAGTGCGAGGGGTAGGGCGGATGAGAGGGGAGAGGGAAGAGGGGTCCGAGAGGAGAAAGGGGTTGGTAGTGGAGGGAGGGGAGCGGGGGAAGGATTCCAGGTAGGCGAAGGTGTCGAAGAGGGAGGGGTGGTGGGTGGTGGGGGAGGAGGAGGGCCGAGTGGTTGGGAGGAAGGAGACGGCGCCGCCGGAGGAGTGCTCTTCGTCGCCGCCGCCGCTTGAGGATTGGATGCTTCCGCTGTTTGCTGAGTCCATGGATGGGTTGGAGTTGTATTTACTTGCCTTCACCTTTTGTTTGAGTGAGTCTAAATCTCGAGATGCAAAAGTAGAAGTAGATAAAAGATAAAAAAGAGGAAGAAGAAGAAGGATAAAAAGATCAAGAATTGAACGGACAGAGAAGGGTAAGAAGAAGAAGAAGATCAAGAGTAGATGAAAGAGAGAGAGAGAGAAGCGAAGAAGAAGAAGAAGAAGAAGAAGAAAACCAAGCGTACTTGTGAACAAGAGGAAGAAGGGCAGAGAGAGAAAGAGAAGGAGAATAATAACAAGGGCAGAGTGAAGAAGAAGAAGAACAAGAAAGGAGGAGCAAGGAGAGGATATTCTTCTATTGAGAGCGTGGGGCGTGATTTCAGTGTTTGTCTAAAAGAGAAGGGGATTTTAGCTCTGCTTCCACTTAAAAGATACTCGAGAGATTGCAAGGGAAGAGTGGGGCCCAAGAGCAGGTGGAGGGTGGTAGCCAGTCAAAGTTAGAGAGAGAGAGAGAGAGAGAGAGAGAGAGCGGAGAACTGAAGGCAGGAGAGAGAAAGCCAAAGGTTAAGAAATCCTAGAAGGAAGACGTGACAGACGAAGGACCCAAGTGGCACGAGCTTGGTTAATAGTTGTTCTTCATTTGTGACATCATTTTGGATGGGTTGATGTCACACGGGGTGGCTTTGTATGCGCTTGCGTTGATGTGTTGCAGGCTGAATGAAGGGTGGTTAGGGTTAGGGCTAGGGTTAGGATTAAAAGAGAATGACAGGCTACAGTGCTGAATTTAAATTTGGAGGAAGAGTGGTTGTCGGGTAGAGATAGCTTGGAAGGGGATGGATTGACGGAGAGATAACCACCACCACAGATGACCTATTTGTGGATCCACAAAGCCTAATGCTTACTTGAAAGTTTTAATTAAACATTAATGACCTCTAACCTTTTGTTTTTAGGCAAATGTCCTAACTTTATAGCTAGGTGTGTTTGGCAACCGGTTAAATGAAGAATTAGAGGAGTTAACACAAATATTTTTGTGTGAAATAAGAGTTAGAACTTAAAATCATCGACGTTAACTTCACAAAACTCGAATTTAACCCAAATTATTTCTATTATTATTATCATTATTGTGATGCTCTAATTGTTTCATATATTCTCTTTTAACTAGAAAGGTTAGATTGGTTCAACCAAAAAACATGGATTCGTCGCAACCGTTAACAACACAACCACCATTTAATTATGTTAACTGCTGATAGCTTGTACATGACGCTGGCTGCTAATGCACAAAAATGTACGCTCTCAGGATCAACTAAAAGCCAACACCGATCCGACGGTTGAGATTCCTTGGTCCGTAAATGTAATGAACACCTTTAAACCAGGGTAACGTACAGGACCGGAAGCCACCGTCGACCAGTCAACTGGTCAACATGGTTAACTAGTCCTGGCGTCCCAGTGGAAGAAATTTAGTATGCCACGTGGTCAGTCTTAATTGGATGCATGTTTGTTTGTATTGCAGCTGGCGGACATTGGTTGGCCTAGTTCTTGATATGGTCTTAAACGGGCCGGCCCACCCTAAACTTGCGAGTCAAATTATGAGCTCTTCATGGGCCGTGATTTACAAGAAGGAAAAAAAAATTACATCTTTTGCTAGCTTGTAAAAGATTTGGTTATTGCTGACTAGTTGCTAATTAGTTCCCACAAAACTTGCTTGCACATGCCAACATTTGGTATTTTCAGATGATATTTTGATTTTTTTTTTTTTTTTTTTTTTTTGGTATCATAGCATCCAACATTTGATATTTTTATGCTTTTTTCTATACTTTCTTTTAACTTTGTGACTATTATATATTTTATTTTCATAATTTTTAATTGTTGTTTTGAATAGTTCTTTTTTTTACAAAGATTTTTTACGGATCATCTGCCTTTTAATTTCATATCTATTTTATTTGCTTAAGTTTTAATGGTTTTTTTACTTTACCTTTCTTTGAAATTCATCACAATCCATCGTTTGATATTTACTGTTTCGCTGAATTTTTTTTGATGTCTGCTGTACACTTTTTATTTTGATAAATAAATTAAATTTAGAAGCTAAATTGTAATCATAAAATATATCTAAAATTTTCAAAAAAACATTTTTAAATTGACATGGTAAAAAAGCTCATGGTTATAATTGACGAATGACCAAAAGATTCTCTAATTGTATTTGACGAAACACAAGAAAAGAAGAAGAATTCTATCTTATATTTTAAATTTTAAATTCTAAATTCTAATATCTAAATACGAGTAGAACATACTAAAATTCAGCAAATACAAATCATTATAAGAGTTTGATTGGAAAAATAAGAACTAGTATCTTTTCTATAAGCTCTTATAAACATTTTTATAGTGCATCTATCACTATATATCTCTTCTTATTTTTCGTTTTTCTTACAATATTTTTCGTTTATTATATTGATAGCAGAGCTTAAGAATAAGTAATCGAGATGATAAATTATTTGTTCCAGAAGTAGAAATTTGATAGAAAAATAAATTTTGCTTTATAGTAAAAAAAACGAAAACACTTCTTATTTATGGTGGTTTCCAAAATTCGTGATACAATAAATAAAAAAATGACCAAAATGAGTAACAAAGAAGTTGGGAGGAGGTGGATTAGAAAAAGTTGAATTCAATTATTTTATAATTAACCGATCAAATATTATATAATGTCATTAATAAAAAGACCACGGTTGATATTTCAACAAAACCTAAGAAATTGTATTTATTAAAAGGATTCACTAACAAGTTATATATTAAACAATAATTGTATGAAGTACACATAATTAAAGGTACAATTATTTACATCACCTAAATATTTTCAACGAAATTATTAATAATTTGCTAAAAGTTATTGTAAAATTTTAAAAGGACAACATTGGTCTTTTTTTTTAGCTTATTTCTGCGATCATAAATTGACCTAGTTGACTGATGTCATATGATTTAAACTTAAATGTAATTCAGAGTTTTTTAATTTTAAATTATAAAATTAGAGCTTTTATGAGTTTTAACGCCAATGAGTTATTTAGAGTGAAAATTTTTGGATTTTACTTGCACATATTATTTGTCAGGAACTTATGCATAAAATTTCCTTTTTGTATGGATTTAATATGAGGTTTTATTTGCTAACATGATTGATTTTGGTGTTTTTCGTTATTTATTAGTTAAAGTTTGTATGTTTTTGAAATTTTATGTGCAAAAGCTAAATTAATTCACAAAAATGTTAGGCACCGTTTGATTTGGAATCAAAATTAAGCTGAATACTAAAGTACAAAAAGATAATTTGATCAATTTTTTGATATTTAGATGCTAATCTGGTTAATGAATGGTTTAATTTTTTTTTAAACTTTTATGCCATTGAATATATTATTTATTAAAATTTGAATGAATAAATATAAGAACAGTATGGTAATTTATTTTTTAAAATAATATAAAAATAATTTAGTTATTTTTTTTGTATTTGGATAGTAGGCCGATTAGGACAGAATATTCATAATCTTGATTCCGAAACAAACGCACCCTTAAATTTAAGGGTTTATTTGTAAAATTACTATTAGATTGAAAAAAATTTATAGTTTGATTAAAAGATTTGGCTTAATTTTGAGTTTGATTGCCTTCACAGAGGAAAAAAAAATATTTGTAAAATCACGATTTGATGGACAAAATTCTTGATGTGATTAAAGATTTATGTCGAAGTTTGATTGTCCCGATGAAAAAGAAAAGGGGTGTTATTCGGAAATTTTGGATATTATCATGGTTTTCTACGCTTATAAATAGTTGCCAATTCTCATGTTTTTTAATCAAGTTTTCATCGGATTTTCAGATGAATTTTCACCGAAAATTCCCTTGAATTTTCATTGAATTTGTTATTAATTTAGTTTACTCAAAATCCAAAGTCTCAAATTTTCTCTACCAAATTTGGAAGAGTAAAGAGTGACTCCCACGTCGTGAATGTTTCTTCTTTTTTTCTTTTTCTCATTCATCGTTATTAATATTTTTTTATTATTCAATTTTTTTAAAAATCATTGTATGTAGCCTACTCTAATTAACCTTTAGAAAAAGAAAAAGAGAATTAGAAAGGGATCATTTGGTCTCTCCTCGTTATTTTCATTAGTTTTGTAAGTTAAACTATATATCCGAGAATCTCATGAGATTATTTTATTTTTTTAGGTACATACAAAGAAAAATCGGAGATTGTCTAAGTTGAGTATATCTGGTGTTTTTAAAAGACAAGATCACTGGCTTCTTGATTTAGATCTGAGAGTTTGATTATATTGTCGGGTATCCTGCAGCCCAGAGCCATCCTGTTAATTGCTGGAGCAGGCATGTCCACGTTATCGATGAAAGTAGAGCAATGTGTTTTTTCCATCAGAAAGGAAATTAAATTTAATACAAACATGAAAGGTGTAAGTTATCTGAGGTTTTCTCTAACTTCACGGATTGCAGGAACTGAGCAAACTACTTCATACACAAGATATCTGAGGTTTTCACTACCTTCATGGATTGCCAAATCTTCGTCAATAGACCTGAAGCATTTCCTGAGCTCACAGTTTCTAAAAAATGGTGATTTACTTGAAATCCCAGCTGCTGAGAAAATTCACTTTGAATGGCTTTGAGGCTTTCCACGTGCCTTGGTGATATCATTTTTTCGCAGAATAATTGGATTGACCGGGCCACAGATGATCCTGTTAGGCAGATAGCCCAGGAGTACCGTGCATGCTTCAAGAACGTCGAAGAAGGAGACCAAGATTATCTGGTTTGGTGCTCAAACAACATGTGTATCCGATGATTGCCGTTTAACTGAACCAGCGCAGTTAGCCGGTGACACTGCAAAGGAAGTGAACAGGGGATCGCACTGAAGTCGGATGTGTTTCTTCAGGGGACGATCATTTCCTCCAAGTTTCTCCAAGACAAATTATTTATGCCGTTTCAGCTCGTGAGCTGATTTTTCATCGTTCCGTCAGGGACTTGTGATGCTGTTCCCCTTTTTTTTTTTTTTTTTTTTTTTTTTGCCAGTGAAAAAAAAGGAATTATATAAACTTATTTGTAAACTTGATGGCAGGCATTAATGGGCCTTCAGTTCATGGGCAACCCATTTTATTTTAAAATAGATGATATGGTGTTACTGACTCAACCCATTTTATTTTACTTTGCATTTATCTGAAATACGTAAAAGCGTAATATATAAATATTTTAATCATTTTGTCCATTCGAAATTCGAATATTTGGTTGTCCAAAATTTGATCTCATTTTAATTATTTGAGATTCGAACTTAGTGTAAAAATGATAAATTCATAATACAACGTGATATTTCGAGATTTTATTTGTGAAATAATCGGGTCTTATTATATTTGAAAACGGTATTTTATGCGCGCGCTGCAGAATAATCCAATAATTTATGTCTGTCAATGGAATCCGATCGATGCGGGAGATGCGAAGGACCTTTGCCACTTTTGCGCTGCAGAATAATCCAATAATTCACAGGTAATCCATTCCAAGCAACATAAACAAGCCCCTCTTCTTTTCCACGTACTTGGTCTCCTCCCACAACATGGCTCTGCCTCTTCAAACCATGATGGCCCCGCCATCCCCA
Organism: Trichopus zeylanicus subsp. travancoricus; assembly: GCA_005019695.1. Classification (NCBI taxonomy): domain Eukaryota; kingdom Viridiplantae; phylum Streptophyta; class Magnoliopsida; order Dioscoreales; family Dioscoreaceae; genus Trichopus; species Trichopus zeylanicus. The sequence continues at coordinate 51,127 of RXID01011305.1, forward strand.
CCAACCTTCACCTCCTTCTTCCTTTAAAACCCTCCATGCACTCAAACCACCACCAAACCAATGGCCGACGCCAGAAGCCGCCGCCCGGGTGCGGCGTCCTACTCATCTACACCACCATGTTCCGACGGCGTGGCTTCGGGCATCGCCGGTCAGCTTCGACAAGCGCTTTGCCGCAGAACAAACTAACCTCTGCAGCGCCTCGTGCTGTTGCATGCAGACGAACAATCTCCGATGCCGCCGCCCTCGTGGCCTCCCAAAGCGCTCCACATCATTGTCAGATGCCATCAGGATCGATGAAAACATCGGGGAACATCAGACAGTGTAAGAATTTCAGAAATTTCAGAAATTGCAATGCAGCTTGACCCTGCAGACCGCGAGATAACTACTCTTGCCAGAAGAACACGCGCAGTGGCATCGGCTCGAAATAAAGGCAATGAGCTGTTCAAGGCCGGCAAATACAGTGAGGCATGTTTCTTGTATGGAGAGGGCCTTAATCATGATCCACTCAATGTTGTTCTTCTCTGCAATCGCGCCGCCTGCCGTTCCAAGCTCAAACAGTGGGAGAAAGCAGCAGAGGACAGCGATGCCGCACTTCTTTTACGCCCTTCATATAGCAAAGCGCGCCTAAGGCGAGCAGATTGCAGTGCCAAGGTGGTTAAGCTTTTATTCTTGGCTGTAACTTGTGCTGAAAATGTGTGTGATCATATGTAAATTTCTCGTGTCTTTGCAGTTGGAGAGATGGGAAGCAGCAGTGCAAGATTATGAACTGCTTAAGGCTAAAGCTCTGGTGAAGAAAAAGAATTTTGCGTTCAAGAATGCATCCTGAGCCTATTCTTCCTCTTTTTCCAATTTTTTTTGAGATTCTGGTGTAAATATCATCATATACTTTCCGCGTTGGAAGGGTTTAATCGTGATATTTTTTGCAAATATTTATTTGAAAAAATGTGGAGAATTTGCTATATATATTTATAGTTTATAGTGAGTAAATATAGTGAAATTATCGGATTTTTTAGATTTGAAGTAGGAAAAGGAACTAAATTAATGGGGGAAAAGAGAATAAAATATAATTGAGCAAAAAGAAATGGTGTAGATGGGAAATGATTTAAAGATACCCTCCCTGTGTCTCCTCTTCGATGAGCAAAGATGCACATATATCATCATGATATATATATATATATATATATAATTTTCTTCTTCTTCTTGTAATTCTCTTTCCATTCTAGACATTGAGATCCAACTTTGGAAGGACATGTTTGGCAATCTAGGTTTAAATTTTTGTTGTTAGTTGGAAGGGAACAAAGATAATATGATTTTTGAAGGTTAAGGAGATTTAAGTGACAGTAAAGGTTAAGTTAATCATAGGACTATTTGTATAACACTCGGTTAAGAAAGGTTACTAACATACATTTGAAAATAAGATAACTCGGTTTATCCCAAAAGTGATTTATCCATGAATATATTTGAAGGTCTCTAGCATGGAATGAATGCGAAAAAGCCAAAAGACCTCTGTGTCATGAAGCAGCCCTTATCATTGTCTTGCTCTATTAAATGATATAGCTAGCTCAATAGCTAACTTCTTTTTGGTTCTCTTTAGTAAATTGCTATTAGGGTTTGAAGGATGTCTATCATTATCCTGTGTTATTTGTCACTGACACTTGATAGCCTTGCCATCATGCCTCTGTTTTTTAAAAGGCAAGTGTGCTATGACATGTTTATTTGTACACATAAAGCTGAGCATCCAATTAATCAAAATCTCAGGTCCGTGACATAGAATCAGATATTCAAAGCTTCCTGCCAATAACTTTATGAGATTACAGCTAAGAAAAGTGAAATTAATCTACACAACCTAAACCTCTGAAAAGAGAGTTGTAAATATCAAAGGTTAGGAATTGTTACAACAAGCACATGGAGAAAATTACCACCAATTCATGGCCCCATGATATTAAGTTACACTAATTGGTTTAAATCTAGTGCGGAATTTGGGTGAAGCAACCAGGGCGTCACAACTTGCACACTGCATTGGTTGAGCTCAATCAAACTGTTGTCTGAGCTGCATCTCCGTTTCGCTCTTCCATGTGGCATGGCTCGATTGGCCCCTCATCCTCTTGCTCTTTTCCTTATCTTTGATTATTGATCCCTTCTTTTTCTCGGGCTTCTCTTTCATCATATCCTGAGGGCGATCACTGCATTGTGGGCAAACCATGCCTCTGGTATGGTTATAGGTCTTTGGAATCCCACACTGCAAGCACATCCTGAAATGGGAAAAAACAAAGTATGATAAGTAAGCATCCAGAGACAAAGTTAACATTTGTATGTATTTTGATCAGTTCAAATGTTATTTGAAATTTTGGATCTATACCCTGGTTTGCCCAAATAAATAAGACGAGCAGTACCTCAGCAAATCCGCAGCATCTTTCGCATCAGGATTTGCGGCAGTAGATATTTGCTTCCCTTCCCCTGAAATTGTGTTACCAGAGCCTGGAACAGGAGCACTACCCTCTACATCACTCCTTACTCGATCACGAATTCCAACCAACTGTGCTTTTGATTCCAAAACGGCACCTGGAAAATTTCTTACATTTAATATAAAGCACTTTCAAATGTAGGTAAGACAAAACAGCCTGAGAAGCTGATAATCCCATTACCAGCTAATGGGACACACTTTCACACTGCATGAACAATGCAAAGAAGCATTGATGAAAATAGCTGGCGACCATATTAAGAGAAAATTTAGAAGTAGGCATCTCTAGTAATCCAGAACTTTAAATTTGCCGTTCGAATTTGATTGTATAACCTCCATCTGTATTATTTTAATTTGAAGTCTTATGAATGTGGTCTCAAATTTCATATAGTTTATGTATATACTTTATGTAAGGTTTTGGGCAATCATGCCATCTTAGAAAACATGTATTTCTTTAAATTAATAACATACTTGATTCTTTATGTTAGTGGTACAAGATATTGGTGGCTTTCAGTCCCCCTCCGCCTCCTCCAACACCCATCAAAATCTGTGTTTTTTTTGAACAAAGATTTAATCTCTTGGTCTCTTGATATTAAATCCTCTTGAATGGATGCAAAAGTTAATTATTTCAAACTCTTAGGGAAACTAGTAAAACACACCGGCACATTAACTAGACATAGAAACATTAACATGCACATATCTATTCATTTGTGCAGGCATGCCTCCAGAGCATGCATGTATCAACTTATTTAAATTTTGCGGTCCGAACACTAGTAAATCAGGTTATTGTAAAATTATTTATCTGTATACTAAAAGATTGATCGAAATTAGGAGCTTGTATATCATAAAAGTGCTTCAGTTTGAGTTTCAGATAGAACTATATTCAGCAATTCATCCAATAATGCAAGCTAAACCAGTAAATAATGTTGCCTTTCTAGTACCATCCAGGATAGTTGTTTCATAAACTATGAGTGAAGGTGCAAAGTGTTTCCAGCAATATGGCATACATCCACACCAGTTAACATGTCTGTTCTAGCTTCACCATATTTCATACTTCAAAAAAGATGCACTTTAGGTGTTATACATTGATTACATTCATAACATATGAGCATCTGTTTTCAAATTCATACAGCAAATACAAAAGAGCACACCACATACTTCATAGTTACTAGTTAGCTACAGGTTGCACCACAACTTGTATAGCAGTGGAATATTCTAGGTTACCATTGTGTTCTATTAGCATTCAACATATTCATAAAACTGTTGAAATTGATTAAAGGATATCGAAGCTAATCGCCATTGTTTCCATCTTGGTTATCCTGAAAGCAATTAATGCAAACATAGAGTCTTCTGTACAAGGACTCATTGCACAAGAGTTGTGAAAAAACTTGAGCTAAAATAAAAAGGGCACTAGATATACAGGCTTAACATTGTTAATCTCACCAATGACTTGATGAGACATGGGTTTCAAAATTTTTAAAGCTCAATGAAATAGCAGGCAAGAACCAAAGGAACAACATAAGGTAGTTCTGAGATTGCCGTACAACTTTGAGGAACCACTCACAGCATCAAGGGGACAAGAAAGGCTCTACTGAAAAGGAATGCCACCACTTACAATAGTTTAGCATATCCTAAATTAGGTATCAAAGAATGATGTCCCAAATTTGCATTAAGAATGAAAGGACCATCCGTGAAACCATATACAAAGGGAACACCAAGTGAGGAAACAAGATCATATGTAGATTGTCCAAATGTTGATGCTAGCTTTTGCCTAATTGGGAGTTCATATTTGGCACAGGTGCTTATTGGCATCAAATCTTTCAAGTTAATGCCCAAGAATGAACAGTTAAATTGCCACCAAGCGATTCCACGCTCATCAGAATGCAAGTTATATGTAGCATTATCTAATTAAAAAATCCTAACCAAATCGTTCAAATTATCAAAAAATGGATGTTTTTTCTCGAGCTATATGATTTGCAAGTTACTTACCGCAATTCCCGCTCCCCGAACACCTAACTTTACTAACAACCAGTAAATAATCAACAACTAGACCCCATTGCTTCTCAAATCATAAGAAAAATAATCCACATCCAGTCATTGGCAAAGTCTTAAACTCACCAAATGGGAGATCCTTCTTGTCCCTAGAGTGGTTCCTCCCTCTCCGCTCCGCCTCCTTCTGTTCGCCCCTCCCTTCCTCAGCGCCAACGCAGTTGTTCAAAAACTCCGGCGGCCCCGAGACCTCCAAAACCCCACCACGACCACAAAGTCAGCACAATTTCACCATGAAAACAAATCGAAATCCATCAATCAAAAAAAAAAAAGAAAGGAAATCCCTACCTCCGCAAAGACATCGAAGGCGGAGGGCAGGAGAGAGTTGGGAGAGGCCCTGGCCGGGGAGCGGTAGGACCGCCTCTCCCCTTTAGGATGGCCTCGCCGGGAAATACCTCCTTCTCCGCCTTCGAGTGAGGAGGAAGAGGAGAGATCGTCATCATCTTCTCCGGCGGAGGCCTCGTGCGTCTCCTCCTCCGCCGAGGAGTAGCCTTGCAATAGAGCCAAGCTCATGGTTTCGGTTCACCGAACTGATGCTCGGGGACTCGGCTGATTTCTCGGTTTAAATTGGGGCCCGGCTCTTGGGCTATATCAGCCCAAAAAGTAGCAAATTGGGCTCCAATAGGTTTCTACAGATACATGTAACCCCCTGATATTTTGCTAATCACATATGGCTTCTTGCAAATTCAGTTACTTTTCAGAGAACCCCTCGGAGACTTTATTTTTTTTATTTTCCAATACCCCAGATTCCATTCAATGCTACGTGCGACTATTGATTTTTCTATTCTCGAACCTTTTTTTTTTTTTAGCTTTGAGAGAGACCCTTCTTCTTCTTCCTTTGAGTTTCAAAGTTTATTTTGCCTTTCCTTACATGTGCCAATACTAAGAGGATAGAAATATAGTGATTAAGATGGTGTTTGGATAATTTTAAATTTCAGAATTCGAAATTGGTTAATTTCATCAATTTTGCATAATTTAAAAAATTAGAGATTTTCATTGCGTTCGATGTTTCAATGAAATTTTGGGTGGAATTGAATAATTTTAAAATTTTCTCAACACATTATTTGATTTGTAAAAAAAAATGGTTAAGCCTATCAATTCTCACAATATTTTATCTATGATCACTTATTTTCAAATGAGTCAGATTATCCTCAATTTATTTAAAATTTAAAAATATTATTATGTGTATATATTATTTTTACGATAATAATAGATACATATTACGTGCGAGGATGGACGTCAATGAGGAAAGAGACGAAAAGAATCGGGAAGAAGCGGGGAGAGGAGGTGAGGTGAGGGAACAGCGAGGGACAGAACGAGACACTCTGGCAAAATCTAGCTGAAATGGGGAAGAATCGGCACCGGGGACGAGAGAAATCAATGCGGGAGAAGAGGTGAGGATAAGAAATTCAGAGAGTTGATCAGAAATAGGTCAATTCCTTTGATCGAAATTTAAATACATCAATTTCCCCAAAAATCATGTTTTTCAATTCCCTCGCCAAAAAATTCAAGAAGAAATTTGGCAAGTATTGGATTCCATCAGTTCCAGCGATTCTAAATTTTTAAATATCGAAATTGAGAAATCGGGGATTTCAATTTTTTTTAATTCTTCCAAGTCTTCAGTTCCGGGGTTTATCGGAACACCACCTAACTGGATTTCTGGTTACGGTGGCAAATATTATGAGAAATTTCCTTTCTCGAGTACAATTATTAAATTGGCTTAAAAATTTAAATGTTTTAAGCGCTAAATTCAACTGCAGCAATATCATTTGAAGTCCCATGTAGAAGTTAGGATCATAAGACTATTGACTTTCTCACGCTCCTCAGTCAAATGAGCAAGACAACAAACAATATATATATATATCATTTTGATACAAAAAACAGACATAAAATACCATTTTCTCTTGCACCCTATAATGCCTGCAACTATATTATATATCTTTACTTGCAAACTACGTTTCGAATCTGAAATATAATAATTCCAGTATCTTTGAATTCAACAATGTCTTTAACTCTTGCAGTCAAAGTCAATTCTCATAGAGATCGAACACAAATCTAAACCATCAATCAGTATAGAAATGCAGAAACCAATGACAGCATTCACAGGAAAATTCATCCATCTCTGCAGCAATACATTTATGACTCCTCAATACCTTGTATATATGTCATGACAAGGATGGTGAGGTTGGTGGACATGAATGCAAGCTTGACAGAGAAGATGCCATTGCCATTCAATTCAGAATTCTGCAGTTTGGTGTATGCTTCCAATATTGGGACCTCAAGTACTGCGAAGACAGCAGTGTACAGCAAATCAAGTTCAAAATGCATCCAACAAAGGGAAAGAAGAGAGTTTCTAGCCCTAAAAAGATATGGATGCAGAGGAAAATATCTCTTGCTGTGCTGCTGCTTGCTCATAATTGAATGTGCTGCAGGTCCAATTACTCGCCCGGTAGAAGACAAGTCCGTGCGCTCTGTTTGTGGGTGGATTCAGAAAGAGTAGATGAAAGACAGCCTTCCTTCATAAACAATTAGGTATGTCTTCAATACTATGCTGGAGAGAACATGCACCCACACAAAGAAAAAATCCATGTGTTTGTCTCACTTGGTATAGATGTTTATGCTTCCAAGGGCATGTGCCCCAATGTGTCTAAATGTGCCTAACAATGTTTTATCAACACTAATAAGCCATAATCATATCGTACATTCCAGAGAGTTATATTTTTATAATTGGAAGAACACATCCATCTGATTGAACACCAATGGAGAAATCATCACACTTGTTATGATGGGAAAAAATTGATATGTTTTCAACATTTATTGTACTAAGTACAAGAGTTCAAAAAACTTGTGTAGGGGACAAGGAAGCTGTCGCTCTGAAATTGCTTCCAAGCCCAAGAGAAGACCCCAAAAAGGGGGAAGAAGAAAACTTCTAAAAGAAGCAGGACAAAGTACAAAGAATCTATGCCTATTGGATTTCTCTGCTAAACAATAGGAGAGAGAGCCGTAAGTAGTGGCTCCCCACCTTCAAGTCTATTTACACTTCTGCAGGAGCTTCCACAGAGAGGCGCTTCCACTCCACCAAGCGTTGCAAAAAGTTCATGACCTGCGAGTAAAATAATTCAAAGAATCTAGGTTAGCCTTATTCTAGAACTGGAGAAAGAATCATTGGCTTATGAAATTATCTATTGAACGATGAAAATGATTCAGCAAAAGACAAAAAACTAGAGGAAGAACAATGTTGAGGAACACCACTTGCCTCAGATGGCTCCTGTAGGGAATAAGCAGCATTGGTCTCCTTTGGGAACTTGGAAACAAGAATACCGAGCCCTTGCCGTCTTTTTCTCAAAACCTAAGAGCCAAAGTAATTCAATGTTGTCAAGAACTCAAAATCAGCACGAGTCAAACAATAAAGGGAATCTATGAAAGATACCTTGAATGCATCTTCATCTGTTCGATCATCACCTATGTACACAGGCAGTACATGATCGCAATCAGCAAATCCTGAAGAGGAACAACACTAGTTAAAACAAAAGATTCTGCTGTAATGCAAGGCGTAATCAGGCCTCTTACCTAAAGACTCGAGAAGAAACTCAAGGGCCTTCCCCTTGTCCCACTTAATCGTTGGACGGATCTCCAACACCTTTCTCCCTTGAGTTAGCCATAATTTGGGGTACTGCTTCAGCACCGATTTCACTTGCTCAGCTAAATCGTTCCAACTCTGGCAACAGTTGACAAAGAACAAACATCAATATATGAAAGAGAATCAAAGCTTAACTGAAGGCAAAGACTAGGGATTTTAGTGTTATATATTACAACAAGATCATCTCTTTACCTTCTCATCCACACATCGATAATGAACAGAAACACAAAACTTGTTGTTCTCCACTTTGGCTCCTGGAACTAATTCGATTGTCTCCAATAATGCTTTAGAAACCTATAAGAAAAGCCAAAAAAATTTAGCAAAAAGATCAAAACGGGTTACCCAGTAGTGCAAAGCTAAGATTGGAGAACTGAACCAACCTCATCTATCATAGGAAGGAACTCGCTGGCTGGCTGAAATAGAACAGCTTCTCTCTGCAAGCCAAAAAAATCATAAGTACACGGAACAATGAAGTTGATATTATTGTTTGCAGTTGGCAAGAGATGAAGAGAACCAACCTTTGGTGTCGTACACCACCAGGGCCGTCTTGCGGGGCCTTTGATGTCCATGCCGTGGCTCCCAGCGTAGTATAGCTCCTCTAAGTCCACAAAGTCATAGAGCTAACAAAGAATAAACCATTGAAAAAGCCAAAAAGGAGTTAAAACCAAAAGAACAGGAGGGTAGAAAAAAGTAGAAGAAGAAGAAAATTCATTATTTTCTTCTTTGCAATATAACAATAAGAATCACACGCAAATGTACCTTGTCTCGGCCCCGACCGCTCACAATGGCCGTTGGGAAATAGCTCGCCACATCTCGAACTGCCGCTCTCATCTGAATCGAAAAAAAAAAAAAAATCCCCAAAAGATCCAATCTTTAGCACAATCATCGCTAAAACAACGGGAAAAGGAAATAAAATGCCAATCAAAAACCCCCAACTCACATCTTTAGACATGAAAGCGCGGTCTGGATCCTCGACGATCGGCGAAAGAGTCCCATCGTAGTCCAAGAACACCACTATCTGCTTCCCCTTCGACAGCTCCACAATTTCACCGAACACCTGTAGTGCAGAAGGGTGCTTTGCCTGAAAAAAAAAAACCCAAGATTGAGGATCTTTCCAGAGATAAGGAGATGGCAGAGATCTAAAAACCAGAACTTTAGGACTAGAAACTTACAATCCAAGAACCGGCGTCCTCAGCGCGAGCAACGGCGGCGGTGGGGGAAGAGGACTTCATGGACTCGACCAACGCATTGATCCTGCAGCCGAGATCCAGCTGCGCCAGTATTTTCCGCCGCCCGGGGTAGCCGCCGGCTCGCGGCGGCGGGTACGGGAACAGCGGCGGCAAGGCTGGCGCCTCCGGCACCACCACATTCTGCTTCGTCATCGCTTCTTCCACAACAAGAAGAAGATCAAACAAGAAAAATCGGCGAGAAATCTAAAGAAAGATTGGATTTTGGAGGGGAGAGATGGATGAGATGGGACTCGTCAGAGGAAGAAGGGGGAGAGGGAAATATATAGAGAAATCGACGGAGAGGGAGGGGACGGAGATGTGGGGCCCGCGTGGGGCTGGGGATACGGGCCAGGTGGGCCCCGGACGGTAACGGCGGAAGGGCGCGGAGCGAATGGGGGTGGTGGGGCCCTTTACACGTGTTTCCACGTCGAGGCACCCACGGATTCGACACAAAAATGATTCAGCTCGGTGGGTGCGCGAGGACAAGTGTGCTGGATTCCGCGATGCCGCTGGGAAACCGTTTCCTCCCCTCTAATTTTTTTTAAAATTTTTCTACATTGAAGTTATTTACGAGTGTACTACTTTCTATCTCTTAGTTCCTGTTTGTTTTGGGATCAGGTTCGAGATCGTTTCAAAATTTTTTTTCTTATAAAATTAATATTTATTATTTTATATTATTATTAAATTAAATTATTATAAGAAAAAAATATTTTTGAAATAAACTGATTTTAATTTTGATCCCAAAATAAACGGGGTTTTAACTTCTACAGCGTATAAATGCTGCTTATTACCTGCATATTATCGAATATTTGTAATCTATAATTATTATTCGGTATTACTGAATACTGATTAACAGCGAGGTTTGCTGAAACTAAAATAAGAAGTTGAATATTAATTATTTCTTATGATGTCATTTTATTGAATAATAGTCCAACAATTTCTAGATGAGGTGGTTAAACATTAAAATCACAGTGATTGGATTATCTAAGCAATTTCTATGTAATTTTGTCGGAAGGCGGTGACTTTCGGGTTAAAATAACGAGGAAGACTTATGACCGGGAACAACAACGAGACAAGTATGGGAACCTGTGGAGAAACTCACCTTTCAAACTTTTTCTCTTTGTTTTCCGGAAACTTTTTCATTTTTTTTAGGGTTTTTTATTTAAATTTATATTTAAAAAAATCCTCGTCATTGTCAGGTTGGTGAAGCTTCCGTTCGGTGAAAAGTAGGGCTTTGCTCATGCTCGACACGTAGTCGCCAGCGCACCGACCACATGAAACGCCACCGACCTGCTTGAAACCAAGGTTTTGCGTTTTATTTTGAAACCGATTTATTTGGATTTCGATCCAATTATTTTTTAATTTTTAAATTAAAATTTGATTTTAATTTTAAAAACTTTTTAAACAAAATTAAAATAATAAAAATTATACAAATATATTTATTAAAAAATTTTAATAAAAAAATACTTAAAATATGAAAGAAAATAATTATAAAAAAAAAATTAAACTCGGGCCGTCCTAGTTCAGAAACAAAGTTTTAATTAATTAGATTAAATATAATTAATAATATTAAATTATATATATATATATTGAAAATATTAATCCAAATTGAAGTGTTTACGCCGATTTTTTAAATTACGGTTGAAACTGAAGCCAAAAGAGAGACCGAGTTTGCTCATATTCAAATATTCCTAAATTAGTTTAGGTGCAGTTAGAGCGAAACAATTGCCATTAGTTGCTACTGCTCACCGAAAATATTTCACAACCATGTCAAAACCGACTAATCCCTGCGTGTACGATAATTAACATGTAATTAATTAACAGTGTAATCGGGCCATTCCGAGCCAACAACATAATCCAAAATTGTGTAGTATTTTTTTCGGGCGGGACTCAAATATCAGTTCGCGTCTATTCGTTTTTAACAAAAATTTAATTCCACTCCGAATCCAAAAATCTAAAGTCTGGATGACTGGATCTATAAATTTTGAGCCGGGTGGGTCGAGCCGGGCTTTTTTACTGTCCGACCTATTGACAGCCCGACAGGCAGTTCAACTTTATCGGAGGCGGAGCCATGTTTGGTCACCCCGCAGAGGGACTAAACAAATCACGTCTCATTGATTTATGCGTGTGAATATTAATTTCCATAACACGTGGCCTAAAAAGAGACCGAGAGATTCGTGTAACTGACCAAACTTGATAGATACCTGTGCGCTTCAGCCCCATTAGATGATTAATAAAAAATGCCAATCGCTTTCTGGACTTTTTAGTGTCGGAAGCACCAATTACACCTTTAATTAACTCATTAACGAAGTCTTAATGCAGTAATTACCCGCCTCCAAATCAAAACGTTACATCACTTATAATAATAATCTATGAGGAAAAAAATATATATTTACTTGAGAATATTCTCGAGCGAAGTTACGCGCCAATCACGGCTCAATTAGCGAGCACTTTCTCCCGATTAAGCTTGCATTGCTCACGTTAAGTTTCTAGTTTTCTCGAGTTTTGACTTCGCCTTCGCATGTGTGGATCTGGTGGGCCAATCTCAACTGAATTAACTGCCGGATGAAAATTTCTCCCTTTTTATTTTTTTTCGGGACTCGGAAAAATTCCGATGAATTTGATTATTTTATTTTAGGAAAAATACAGAGTAATGGACTCATATTAACTGAAAATAGTTTCTAGAATATATTTCAAAAGACTCGGAAGTCATTCCGAGAGCAACTAGACCTGTCTTTTTGACGTAGTTGCAAGCAAAAAAGACAAACACGAGATGCAGAGGAAACGGCAAGGTAGTTACCCAGCAACTTCAACTTGGGCCGAGCATGTAGGAGTTAGACTTGACCCGATGTTGGCCCTCCACTTGACGATATTGACTGGCCGATTCGGGTTTGAAACAACTGAGATCGTGCTTGGTTGTGAAAAAAAAAAAAAAAAAAACTCGCAGAAATCAATGAAATGACCAAACAATTAATTTCACGGAACTGATGAAACATCTTAAAATACGAGTCGAGCATATTTGATTGTACGAAACATCAAGTATATAATGAATACGGATGCAATTCTTATACGACAACAAGGCCCCGCGAGATCCCTAGCTTCGGTCAGCAATTTTCCACGTCATTTTGTGAAAACAAACAAACAAATTAACAAATAAGAATAGACTAATCTCGCTGTACCGCAAATCTCAATCATCAAATCAGATTGTAAGGCATTCGTTTCATTCGGATCAGAATTAACTATCAAAATCAAAATCAAAATTAGTTAATTATTTTTATAAATTAATATTTTTTATTAAAATTAATCCTACAATAATTTAAAATTGGAAAAACTATTTAATTTTTTATAATAATTTAATTTAATAATCATGTAAAATAAGTAATATTAATTTGAGATAATTACGTATAATCCTTTGTAATTAGTCTTAATTACGTATAACCCCCTAATTTCTGAAATTACCCACACCCCCCATTTTCGAAAATATTTACCCACACCCCTCGATTGTTATTTAATCAAAATTTTTTCAAAAAATTTCGATTTTACCCTCGGTTATTTTTACAAATACACCCCTAAAAACTTATTTTTTTATATTTAACACCCCGAAATACGATTTTTTGCAAATAACACCCTGAAATAACTCAAATTTACAAAAAAAGTCCTCGAAATTCGAATTTTTGTAAATAAACCTCCGGAAATTATTCCGATTTACAGAAAAGTCCCCGAAATTTGGATTTTTGCAAAAAAAACCCCGGCGCGGGCGGGAGCGGAGGCGGAGGCCGGCGGCGGAAGCGGAGAAGGAGGCCGAGGCCGTTCCGCCCCCGCATGCTGGGGACGGAGGCCGAGGCCGGCGCGCCCGCGTGCCGATAACGAAGGCTGAGGCTGACGCGCTCGTGTGCCAGGAACGAACGGCCTTGGCTTTGGCCGTCTGTGCCCGCGTGCTGGCGCGCAGGCCTCGACCTCTATCCCCGGCACGCGAGGGCGGAACGGCCTCGACCTCGGCCTCCTCTCCCGCCGTCGGCTCGTTGGCGCCCTGGCCTCCGCCTCCGTCCCTAGCACGCGGGTGCAGATTTTTGCAAATAACACTCTGAAATTATTCAAATTTACAGAAAAGTCCCCGAAATTCGAATTTTTGCAAATAACACTCCGAAATTATTCTGAATTACAAAAAGTCCAAAATTTTCTTATAAAACCCTTTTCTTCCTGTAGCCCTAAACACATCATGTCCGACTGTCGCTCTGCTCTCCCGCCGCCGCCGTCGCTCCCTGCGCAGTAAAAGTTTTAAAATTTCAAATTTCAAATTACAAGTTTACTATTTTTACATTTAAAAATCAACCACCTTTAATATTTTTCTTTATAAATACGTCCAAATTTTATTTATTCTATAAGTAAATTTTACAAATAAATCATCGAAGGTTTCAAAACTTAAAATTTAAAATTACAAGTTTCATATTGTACATTTACAAATAGATCCCTTGATTTTTTTTTAAATAAACCAATATTTTAATTATTTTTAATATTAAATTTCACGAAAAATATAGTGAAAGTTTTAAAATTTCAAATTTCAAATTACAAGTTTACTATTTTTACATTTAAAAATAGATCACCTTTAATATTTTTCTTTATAAATACGTCCAAATTTTATTTATTTTATAAGTAAATTTTACAAATAAATCATCGAAGGTTTCAAAACTTAAAATTTAAAATTACAAGTTTCATATTGTACATTTACAAATAGATCCCTTGATTTTTTTAAAATAAATCAATATTTTAATCATTTTTAATATTAAATATCATCGAAAATACAGTAAAAGTTTTAAAATTTCAAATTTCAAATTACAAGTTTACTATTTTTACATTTAAAAATAGACCATCTTTAATATTTTTCTTTATAAATACGTCCAAATTTTATTTATTTTATAAGTAAATTTTACAAATAAGTCATCGAAGATTTCAAAACTTAAAATTTAAAATTATAAATTTAATATTTATACATTAAAAAATAGACCCTTAAATTTTTTTTTATAAAATAAGTCTAAATTTTTTTTAAAACTAATTTTTAGAAATACACCCCTCGCCGGACCATCGCCGGTCGGCGTCCGCACCCGCGCGCTGGGGACGGAGGCCGAGGCCAGACGGTGTGCCGGCATGCGGCCGCGGATGGCCTCCGCACACGGGACGGAGGCTGAGGCCGGCGCGCCAGCACGCGGCCGCGGACGGCCAAGGCTGAGGCCGTTCCGCCCCCGTGTGCCGTGGACGGAGGCCAAGGCCGTTCCGCCCTCCGCCTCCGCTCCCGCCCGCGCAGTGGTGTTATTTGCAAAAATCCAAATTTCGGGGACTTTTCGGTAAATCGAAATAATTTCCGGAGGTTTATTTACAAAAATTCTAATTTCAAGGACTGTTTTGTAAATCTGAGTTATTTCGGGGTGTTATTTGCAAAAACCCAAATTTCGGGACATTAAATATAAAAAAAAAGTTTTTAGGGGTGTATGTGTAAAATAATCGAGGGTAAAAAAAAGTTATCTCGGAAATTAGGGGGGTTATGTGTAATTAAGGCTAGTTGGGGGTTATGAGTAATTATTCCTATTAATTTTGTAAAAAAAATAATTTTAAAAAATACTGATTCTAATCCTGATTTCAAATAAAAAGATGTCTAACAGCCTTCTCTACTTATCTATTGGATCGATCCATGTCAATGACCCACGGCTCCGTTAATGGATTTGGATAAGATTAATGAGCCAAATTGTAAAGAAGTTTAAAACTCGCAAGCTTTACTGGGCCGTGAGGGCCGACATTAGGCCGGTCCAAGCCCGTGTTCCCTGAGACCGTTGACGCCCTGCGGTGGGTGAGGTGACTTTTGTTTCCATTCTCTTGGGCTATCGCTGTTTTCATCTCCCCAACATTTCCTTGCAGCATTTTTCGATGATCTCCCAACCAAAAACCATGTCAGTGTCGATAGCCGCATTGTGTCCCGACGGGCTTCAGAACAGGTTGGAGCTTGGAACTATGCTACCGAATTCTTAGCTGAAGACAAGCCCAGCGACACGGGAAGAAGTTCAGTTGTGACGCATCAATTGATTTGAGACAACAACAACGACCGCATCCATCGCCACTTCGCACGATCTGCCTAAAAAGGCTTGAATATAGAACTAGAACTAATGTCGAATATTATTGGCGGCTTCCAAGTCGAGGGAATGAAAGCTCACAGCAGCCAAATCTGCCTTTTGCCGCTTTTATCACAGAATTTGGTAGTTTTTTGGAATAAAATGTCTATTTATTGTTGCTGATTTTTCAGATTTCCAGAACTATTGATACGATCATTGTATTTTTTTTTTTTAATAAAAAATACTTCTCATTTTTTTTAAAAAAATAAAACTTGGACGTATTATTTCTGTTCGGGCAAACTGAGTAACCAGTCCGCGTGTCTAAATGCTAGGAATTGGGCCGGGCCTGTCTAGGAATTTCAGTCCGAGTGGTCCGCGTCAGAAAGTGATCTAGACCGTTAACTAAGAATATTTGGGCCACAAGTTTGTTCTTAAGCCCAATTTACCTCTAATACGTACATGCTTTTCAAAGTTTTTTAGCCTGTGCACATAAACTTCTGAAATTACACATAGGCACTAATAAAAATTGAAGCTGCTATTATCCTCGTCATAATTTTAAAATTTTGAAAATATCTCTGTCATTTGTTTTCACCCAGCTTCATCGGTATGAAATGAATATTTTAACATTAAAGTTAATCCTATCGTCTTATACTTGTAATATTTTTCTAAAATAGTTTAAAATTTTTGAATATGATAATTTTAAAATTAAGATATAAAAGTATATCAATAAAAATGGTCACATTTAATAGAAATTTGGCACATGTTTATTTGTGCAAATTTTTTAATATTTAAGAGATCGAGAAGTAATTGTAATTTTTATGGAGATACACGGACAAATTCACGAGTTCTCAGTGATTTATAAGCAAAAATTTCCACATATTTTTAAGGGTAATTACGTACACCCTTTATAATTAGTTATAATTACGTACAACTCTCGTAATTTTCGGAATTACTTACACAATCTACCTTTTCAAAAATATTTACATACACCCTCTGATTCTTATTTCATCAAAAAAAATTTTAAAAATTTCGATTTTACTCTCCATTATTTTAACAATTAAATCCTTAAAAATTTATTATTTATTATTTAAATTTCGGATATTTGTAAATAACACTCCGAAATTATTTCGATTTACAGAAAATTCTTTCTCCCAAACCATTTGCAAGTAAACCCATGAAATATTGTTAATTATAAAAAAGTCCAAATAATTGTAAACAAGCGGTGAGCGACGGCGGCGATGGCAGTGAGGGTGGCAGCGCGTGGGTGAGGGAGGCGATGCCTATGACAGCGAGGGCGTGAGCCAGCGCACGGGCGGGAGCGGGCAATGGTGGGCACAGCACGCGGACGAGGGCGCGGATGAGGGCGAGCGCCAGCGCACGGCGAGGGCATGCGCGGGCCGACGCGGGCGAGGGCCAACGAGGGCGGGGACGCAAGCAACGACGAGGGCGAGGGCCGATGGGGGCGAGGGTGGGCACTGGTGCGCGAGCACGGGCATTGGCCGGCAAGGGTGCAGGCACGCCCGACGAGGGGGTCTATTTGTAAAATTTAGTTTTAAAATAAATAAATTTTGGACTTATTTATAAATAAAAATAT
Source organism: Trichopus zeylanicus subsp. travancoricus (assembly GCA_005019695.1). Classification (NCBI taxonomy): domain Eukaryota; kingdom Viridiplantae; phylum Streptophyta; class Magnoliopsida; order Dioscoreales; family Dioscoreaceae; genus Trichopus; species Trichopus zeylanicus. The sequence continues at coordinate 68,201 of RXID01011305.1, forward strand.
CTAAGGGGTCTAATTTTAAATGTATAAATATTAAACTTGTAATTTTAAATTTTAAGTTAAAAACCTTCAATGTCTTTTTTATAAAATTTTATTTAAAATATGATAAAAAATTTGGACTTATTTATAAATAAAAATATTGAATGGGTTTATTTGTAAATGTACAACATGAAAGTTGTAATTTTAAATTTTAAGTTTTCAAACATGACTTATTCGTAAAATTTAGTTTTAAAATAAATAAAATTTGGACTTATTTATAAATAAAAATATTCAAAGGGTCTATTTTTAAATGTACAAATGTTAAACTTGTAATTTTAAATTTTAAGTTTGAAAACCTTCAATGTCTTTTTTGTAAAATTTTATTTAAAATATAATAAAAAAATTAGACTTATTTATAAATAAAAATATTCAAGAGACCTATTTGAAAATGTACAAATATGAAACTTGTAATTTTAAATTTATGTTTTCAACCCTTCAATGATTATTCGTAAAAATTTAGTTTTAATATGAAATAAATTTAGACCTTATGTAGAAATAAAAAAGATTCAAGGGCTATTGTGAAAATGTACAAATATGAAACTTGTAATTTAAAATTTACGTTTTAAAACCTTTAATGTCTTTTTTCTAAACTTTAATTTAGAAAATGATAAAAAATTTATACTTATTTATAAATAAAAATATTCAAGGGGTTTATTTGTAAATGTACAAATATAAAACTTGTAATTTCAAATTTTAAGTTTTAAAATCTTCAATGTCTTCTTTGTAAAATTTTATTTAAAAAATAAAAAAATTTAGACTTATTTATAAATAAATATCTTTTAGGGGTCTATTTATAAATGTATAAATATTAAAATTGTAATTTAAAATTTTAAATTTAAAAACCTTCAATGTCTTTTTTATAAAATTTTATTTTAAAGATGATAAAATTTTGAACTTATTTATAAATAAAAATATTCACGGGGTCTATTTGTAAATGTAAAAATACTAAATTTGTAATTCAAAATTTTAATTTTAAAACGTCAATATTGTGAAATTTTATTAAAAAGTTGATAAAAATTGGTCTTATTTATAAATAAAAAAATTTGAGGTGTCTATTTGTAAATAAAGAAAATATTGAACTTGTATTTTAAATTTTTAAGTTTAAATACTTTCAACTCTTTTTTGTTAATTTTTTTAAAACTTATAAATTTTTGACTTATTTTTCAATAAAAATATTCAGGGAAAGTATTTGTAAATTCACAAATATAAGATTTGTAATTAAATTTCTTATGTAGGGTTTATTTATAAAATATTTAAAATATTTAAGGTCCTTTTTATAAATTTTCATATAAAAAACCTTTCACTTTGGAATTTTTTATAAATAAAAAAATTCACGGGGCTTATTTTAAACCTAACATTACAAAAATTATTAGGGTTTTATTAATGATCTTAAAATATTTTCCACTCTTTTAAGTATTTTTAAATAAATTATCTTTCGACTTTTTTATCAATAAAATATTTTAATGGCTTATTTATAAATATTCTTTAGGAGAAAGCGTAAAGAATGAGAAAAATAAGTTTTAACGTGGTTAATGTAAAAATTTAACGAAAGATAAAATCGAAATTTTTGAGAAAATTTTGATTAAATAATGATTAAATAATAATTAGGGGGTGTAGGTAAATATTTTTTTAAAAAAAGATGATACAAGTAATTTCAAAAATTACGAAGAATTATACATAATTAAAGCTAATTTCTGGATGTTTACGTAATTAGCCCTATTTTTAATTAAACATACAAAGAGATGATTGAGGATCTGACTTGACCTGTGCCTCTTACACATGACCCCCTATGTTTCACAGTATTTGAGGAAATGCATGCATCATGCATGGGTGCGAAACCATAATACGGAGGAAGTCGGTTAACCACCGTTTAATTTAAAATCAGGATCAGAATCAAGACTAATAAATTTTTTTTATAAATTAATATTTTTTATGAAAATTAATATTTTAATAATTTAAAGTTTAAAAAATTATTTATTTATTTATAATAAATGAATTGAATAATAGTATAAAATAAATAATATTAATTTTATAAAAAAATAGTTTTGAAATGTACTGATTATGATCCTGACCCCAAATCAATCGGGCCTTAAGTTTTTAATGTTTTATTTGATGTAATCTTTTTTCGGTGATACTCTCATCCTTTTTATTTGATTTTTTTTTTCTCTGTTTGCGTCGCATATTAAGTTTACTAATTTATACAACATTATCAAGTGAAGAGTCACTCATATTTAAAAAATAGTGAAAAAACAAAAAAAAAAGGGAAAAAGAGAGAGCAGGTTTGGGCAATCACGTGCATTGCACACGATACTAATAATTGACTAAAAATATTTGAGTATAAATGAGGGGTACAAGTATAGTTTGTCCAAATTCGAGTCAAAATTGAGCGCTGTAGTTAAATTGAATATTATTAATATTTAATACAAAAATATATTTTAATTAGAATTCAAAACTGACAATTTATTCAACCCGCGTTAAAATAACTAATATTAACTCATATTATAGGAAATAACCGTAGCATATTAAAGGCAAATAATAACATTGATAATCTGATCGAAAGCAAAATGGATTAAGATGCGATTTATCGAGAATATGGACCAGAGAACGCGTGACGGTCCATATCCCCAATTAAATGTTTTTCAAGGTTGCCTTTGCAAAATAAGGTCACGTAATTAATTATCTAATAGCAGATTAGGCAACTTAACCGTATATCAACATAACTGACAGCTCATCTTTTTGTCCACTACTAATCAACAATTCAAAACTTAGCTTTCGTTCTCTCAAATTTAGTCAACAATTTTAATGTCTCTGCCTTTGAAAACAAGCAAACTTGATGGAGAAATTTACGGCTTTTAATCACTAGTTTGGTAAAACATCAAAATCCAATCAAATCATCCAATAAAAATCTCGGGCAAATTATATGTAAATATATATATATATATATATTTATGGCTCATTTTCTAAAAATTATATATTTATAGATGATTTTCACATATGTAGTAACTCATGTTTTTATTAGAGTAAGTATATATTAACTAATTATTTATTGTTGTAGATGCTTTATTTTTAAATATCGAAAACACGCTTTTATTATTTTTAAATGTAACAAATAAAATTAAAATAATAAAAAATTCACCATAATGCTTGTTCTATATTTTATTTATTATTCTATGCTATTGTTTGTTTTGCTTTAACTCTGTTCAACGAAGGAAAAAAAAATTCCTCTTGGATGCGACTTATAATCTCATCAACCAAATCAATAATAATGAAAGTAATAATAATAATAATCTCATACTCATAAATCTAAAACATAAAAACAGCAATTACAACACATTAAAAAAAGGAAAAACCCTGGAAATTGCTAATAAAAAACCAGCAATCCAAGAGTACACGCTCTAATACAGAATACAAATACTGTCAACCCCAGAGGCCTCCACAGAAGAGAACAAATGTCAAAAATTCCATTTGCACGCTCATCGCAGACCACTAAAATGGCCAACTAGCAGACCACAACAGGACTAGAATAGTAATACTGATAAAACTTGGGTTTTTATGATAAAATGGCATCCCAATCGATCTCCCACGACGGATACTTATTCAGCAGGAAGCTCTCCGACTCGTCCCACGGCGCCTCCGTGAAGTCCAGCCTCTCCATCTCCGGTGCCGGCGAGGACCCCTCCGACGAGGAGGCCGCCGACTCCTCCCTTTCCGGCGAGCTCGAGCTCTCCGCCTTGGTATTACTGTTCTCCGGTGAGGAGGACGCAGAGGACGCGGAATCCTTCGCCATGCTCTGGCAGATGGCGTGGAGCTTGGCGTCCACGGCGGAGTGAAGCCCGCCGCCGCCAGGGGTGTGGCGGATGCCGGGGAAGTTGAGCCGGGCGAAGTCGCCGCGGAGGCGGAAGGCCGCCTTGTCGTAGGCCAGTGCCGCCGCCTCGGCCGTGTCGAAGGTGCCGAGCCAGAGCCGGGTTCTGTTCTTCGGCAGCCTGATCTCCGCAACCCACTTGCCCCAGTGCCGCTGTCGCACTCCGCGGTAGAGCTTTGCTGGCCGCGGCAGCGCGCCGGCGCCAGCGTGCTTCATCCGCTGTGGCCGCGGACCGAGAAAGCTGGCACCTTTGTACCCGTTTGTGAGCTGAAGCTGCTGCTGTTGCTGCTGCTGGTAGAACTGAGCTTGGATTTGCTGCATCTGAAGAGGGGTCAGATGCGTCAGTCCAATCGAGCTCTGGAAGCAATTAAAGCTTGGATTTTGATGGGAGTAGGAAGCTGAAGAAGAAGACGATGAAGGGGAAGAAGAAGAGGACAAGAAAGGATCCAGAGACGAAGAAGAGGACGAAGGAGAAGGAGGAGGAGGAGAAGCACTATGAATAAAAGGTTCAAGTGCTTGCACAAGATCCTCAAAGGAGAAGCCAGGGCAACTACTGTAGAAATCTAAAGCTGCAGCCATGGATTCCTAAGCTAGATCTACAGAGAAGAAGAAGAAGAAAAAGAAGATACTGAAACCCGAGAAAAAAAGATGGGATTTTTAAGAGAATCAAAGAAGAAGAAGAAGAAGATGACTACCTGGTTCTTATCAAAACCAAAGAACAGGCAGAAATTTAAGAGAAACGCAGTCTTTGGGTGGAGAAAAACAAACCCAAATTACTTGAGAGAGAACAATTAAAAACCAGATTTTAACAAGCAGGTGGAAGGAAAAGAGGTTGGAGAAGCGAAAGGTGAGACTTTTTATAGGGGCTTGGGGGTCACTCTGCCTCGCCGGAGGTGGAGGGTGGCGGCCTTCTGGTGGCGGTGGCGGTGGCGGTGGCGGTGGCGGGCGCTCTTGAGAAGAAGATGTTCTAGTGGAGGTGTATATATAAGCGCTTAATCTCAGTTTTTCTTTCGCAATGGCTTAATTTTTTTAATTAGTGCAATCCAATGCGAGGAGATGTAATAGCTCATGTCAGGCAGGCAATCAGTGAGCTTCTGACCAACAGGATTGTGGCACGTGTTAGTTTCGAACTGGCAGGTGTGTGGAGCTTATACTGGCAGGTATGAATCGGGACAGGTGTCTTAAAATTACTGGTGTGTTGGGACGGGTTGACTACCTGTTGCCGGTCTCCGGCTTGGCTCATTCGCTTGCTTTGGCTTGGCTCTCTCGCTACTTTTTTATCAATTTATATTTCATTATTTTTTTGTTTAATTTTGGGTCTATATCTATTGATTGAAGTTGTATTATTCTTCTAATAAAAAAAAGGATAATCCCTGCATCAAAAGTAAGGAAAATTAGCAGAGAGAATTAGTAGGGTTAATCATCACGATCACATATCTTACTTTTCAAATGAGCTCTATATAAGTCAAACAAACTACATATTTGTGTAGATTTATTTTAGTTATTAATTTTTTTATTTCTGTTGTTTATGACACTAAAAAAAAACTAGATTATCATCGCACGTAATGCTTCTCCGAGATGTCAACGAAACATGCTAATGACTAATCCAACCACTAAGCCATAGGTTTAAGTTATATTTTCTGATAATCAAGTATCTTTTATGAGCTAACCGCCGTTATGTTGGGAAGAGTAGGATCGAAAAGAGTGGGTGAAATGAGAATAGCACCTGCATCAGATGCAACCTGACCATGTTGGCCATGTGTGGTTCAATTAGGGCACCGAGGGGATTGTAACTCGGACAACGACGTCTGTGGACAAAATTTAAAGTGAAAAAATATTAGCATTCAATGGCTCTGAAGAGGCCATGCAGAATCTTCTGGAAAAAGATAATAAAAATAAAATGATATGCGAGTAGCCAGTTCTATTCATGCAATGCGGTGCGCGCGAGTTTGGGTTCATTGGTTTTGGACTCTGAATTAAAATTAGGGTTTTGGTGTGCCCACTCTTCCTTCGAAATTTTATTTTATTATTTTTTTCTTTTTTAAAATTCGCAATCAGTTCATGTCAATGTATTTTAATTTGTTTATATATTTATAGCACATGTCATACTACTTACAATAATATTATAACAGTTATTTTTATAACGACTAATGACCGTTGGGCATGTGCAATACAAAATAACATTTATTATCTTAAAATAAAAAGATCGTTTGTGATTTTCTCTGTATGCAGGGGGTTATTCGGAAAACCGCTACTTTTAGCTGACGTAGTCTGACGCATTGCCAACGTGAGGCGCGTGATTGTCGCGTTCAAGAGCCGATCAAAGTAACAATGAGCCGGAGCCAAGCCGCGATTTTCCATTCATTCCTTAATAAAAAATTAAAGTTCTAATTAAGATTTTCGAGATCACGATATATTATAGAGAGATAACCACGGTTAAGTTTTCTAACCCAAGTGACTGCTTACAATGGTTAGGTTAAGCATTCGAATGAGGACAAAAATCTGAGATTGCGGCGCGTGGGAAGGCCTTGGATTCTACGTAAACCATGTCCACTAAATTATTTCCCTCCCACTTTCCACGCCATCATGATTCCCTTCACGGCTTAAGCACTACCCTCAATCAACAATTAGACACTTAATTAACAAATTAACAACCGTTGGGTATCGACCAGACCGGGCCGGTTGATTCCCAGTCGAAACGCTCGCGCAACGGCCACAACGGGCCGCAGTAAATGCACCGCACCGGTAAACGCGACCGCAATTATGGCCCAACTGACGAAGTCCGTGACCCACGCGAGTCAAGCTCGAGGTCAAAAGCTGGTGGGGCCACTCCACGTGCCCCGTAGCATCTGGCCGTAGTGAAGTGGGGCCACAGCTTTATGGAGCGATGGGAACCGTTGGATTTTGGGTCGCGGGTTGGGGTCGAGTTCGGCCCGTTCGGGTGTGGAAGCGTGGGAAGTTGCGGCGTTGGAGGAGTGGGTGCGGGACACGTGGGTGCAATGAATGCGCGGGTGGTCCGAATTTCCAACAAATACGAGTTTAATTTGCTAATTAATTGTTGTTGGACTTTTTTGCGAAAAAATGGATGAATCAGAATACGAAGTGATGATTGGGTAAATAAAATAAATAAAAAAAGAAGAAGGATGAATCAGAGTTTGCCGACCGAAGTCGCCTGCGTGAAGATGACGAGGTAGCAATAGGGAGATATTTTTGGGTCTAAAGCTTGTTCATTCCACGAATGCTCGTCCCAAAATAAGTACGGTAAGCCCCCTGAAAACTTCAAAATCGGGATAAATCAGTTTGGAAGAATCCAATGAGAATTTCGATTAGAATCACGAGCCCTCGATAGACTCTTCTCGTCCCATTAATCGGTGGATATTTACAAAAATAAGCAACTGATATTTAATTTTTTTCAGTATATTTATGAGATTTTAATTAATTGGAGCATCCGACGAGCTGTGGTGACTAAAGAACTTTCAATAATTTACTTCATAACGTATTTTTTTTTTTTTTTTGTAAATTAATAAAGAAGCAATCTGGAGGACTGTGATCTCAAGAGTCTTTTACACTGAATCGTGCTCCGTTAATACGAACATTTAAACATTTTTATTATTTTTAAATAAAAAAAATATTTTGCCAAAACAAATGTTTCATAGCTTGCAAAAGTTTCAAATTCATTTAAAGCATGTCTATTTTATAGCAAATCAAGTTTTGGAAATTAAAACTTTTACAGAATTAGAAAACTCGCGGTTTGTTTTTTTAAAAAAATTTGAATTTTAACAAAATAAAATACTTAACTTTAATGATTGTAATTTTTTATTTTTAACAAAAAATCACCTATATTATTATGAATTGTGGAAAACTATTTATTTTTTATTATTAGACAAAAAATACTAGTCTTGTACTATAAATTTATAAAGAAATTATCTCAATTAAAATATTTTAAAATTTTTCTTTAATTTTATTTTATTAATTAGAATTAATATAAGAAATAAACTATCTTCATTTAATTTTAGTTTAAATAATTATTAAATTAATATAAAAATAACAAGTTCTATTTTTGTTGTTATTAAAATTCATGTTATCCAGTATTACAAAAATTGAGAATTTTAATTTTAATTTTGTTAGACCTATTATCCAATGATTATAAATTAATTATTTAAAATAAAATCAAATGAGAATAATTTGATATTTTTTATTTAATTTAATTGATAAAATTAAATTTAAAAAAAATTAATTATTTTTTATGGAGGTGATTTTCTATAATTTTATAATATAAAACCCTTAAATCTTTGATTAATTTGATAAAAACTTAAAGCCTAAAAATATTTTTAGTCACATAAGCTACATGTGACCTCAATTAATCTTCAAACCTTACAAATGTCTCAAAATTTCTAAACATTTAATAATTAAGATACTTTAGATATTAAATATATTTTTCTAATTAATCTTGAACTTTAATAATGAATATATTATAGATATTTAATATTTTAATTACTTAATATTTTATTTTTGATAATTAAAAATTCAATATATTTTTAAATTATGGAATCAATAATAATATTTTTTAAAAAAAATATTTAACCTGGTTGACTTCGATATCATAAAATTTAAAAAATTAAAATCCCCCAAACTAAATAAAAAATATATAAATTCGGAAAATTCAAATTTCTTAAATTAAACATGCGAAAATTTTCAAAAATTTAAAATTTTTCAGTGCATTAATTTTTAACAAAAAGACACATTTCTTTATTAGAAAAAAGGGAAAAAAGAATCAATTTCCCAAGTGATTTTATTTTCTCTGAGCGGGGAATAAATTGGAGATAAGGTTGATTGTGGCCGCCTCGTCAAAGCCAAAGCATTCGCGTCGAACTCGTACGTGTTCCAAAGGTCCCATTTCATTGATGCAATGTGCATGCCATTGGCCCCGGCACATGCACGTGGTTAACCTCCCGCGTACATGGTCAAAATGTAATTTTGGTGTTTTACCATGGGTGGATATGGCAAATTGAATGAAACAAGTCAAATTGTGGATCGATATTTAATGAATTTACGGAGCATCAATTAAAAATTGAGTAAAAAAAGTGTTGATAAGAAACAATTATTCGTGTAACATAATTTTTTTTGTTTATAATAATAAGATAAATTATTTTTTATAAATTCACGAAGGCGGTTCTGCCTTCAAAACTCAAAAGTAAATAGAAATAAATGAAATTATAAATAGTTTCTTATAAACCTTAAGAAAAAAGAGATATATACATATATAGAGCACATCATTTGTTACATACTCGTTGTATATTTTGATAAATTGTGTGGTTGATAACTCAAACTAGCAAAATCACATATATATACTCAAACAAATTTATCTTTAAAATTATAAAATTTATACAATTAAAATATTTAATTATAAATATATATTTTTTATAAAAATATATTGTTTTTTTATGAAAAACTGATAACTAAACAATCAGACAAATGTTTACATGCCAACATGATTATTAGGTAGTGGTCACTTGATATTTAATTATTAGGTTTTGTTTGGTTTGCGAATAAAACGAGTGTATTAGTCAGTTTATGTCGTGATCATCACAATTTTAGTCACGAATCGAATTGGACCCAAGGCCAAGAAAGCGAGCTATATGAGAAGCTACAACGTAAAACATCAATTTTGTCAATTTAAAAATGTAGAAATTTATCAGTTTAAATAACTTCTTATAATTAGTTTAATTCTCTCAATAATCACAACTCAAACCGTTGAGAAAGAAAGGTCTGAGCCCTGTTGGTGTTTCGAGCTCGACTCATCTTTGCAAATTGTAGCAGCCTACATCGGAAATCAATTCGAAATTTCAGGGTTCTGTTGATTTGAGAGCGATTTGAACATTAAATCTGTGTTTCGGTGCTTGTAACCCATTGTAACGAATCCAATTCAAGACGTTGAAGATGAGAATTAGTTAGGTAGTTTATAAGATTTATGAGGATGATTCTGCAATTTAGAAAATTTTTTAGATAATTTCAGATTTCAGACTACAACTTAAACCCCATGACACTCACCAAAAGAAACTAAACCCCACGACCAAGCGAAAGGAGCTGAGGTGATTACGAGGAGTTATTTGTAATTTTGCATGTTTCTAATTCGACAAAGATATATGCAATTGACCCTATAATTTTAAGATATTTGGAAAAAAGTCCTTCAACTTGGGCCTCTCCGACTCCTTCGACAGCTTCTCGAAGATGCCGTTGAGGAATGAGTTCACGATGCTCATCGCCTTGCTCGAGATCCCGATGCCCGGTGCGCCTGCTTCAGCACCTTGAAAATACAGGTCTTCTAAGCTTCTGCTGACTTGGCCTCCTTCTCGTTGAGCATAATAATGCAGCTAATTGTATTCGAGCACAATAACGCAGCTAATTAGAATGAATATATAAAATAATTAATGCAATTGAATTTGGAGGAGTTGAACTTGCAAAATTAATTACTGAATTCTAATGAACTGACTGCTCTACAATGTACGTGTGGTGCTCAATCTGTTTTCTTTTAGTATAAATATTCTGGTAGGGGTTCATGCCACCAAACCACCCTTCGCTTCCGACTGATTCTTCCAAAATATATCATCTGCTCAATCTTGAAGGAGGCAGCATGGCGGCGAAGCTCAGGCTAGCTGCAATCCTGTTGAGCTTGCTCCTGGCCATGTTGATGTTGGCTGGCAACGTTGATGGGCGGAACGTGGTCACCATGCGCAGGCAACCCATATACGAATACAATTCTAGGGTGTTAAACTTTCTGAACAATTTATATTCCAACTGGCCATGGCCTTCTGGGTGGAGATGACATGCCACTGCCACCCTATTCTTCATTGTTTCATGGCCTGTCTGCTTTTGCCGAGGAATTGATTCGAGAGAAACAACATAACAAAATCAAATGCCCATATATATATATAATTATTTAACAATTACATATAATCTTGTTCCTTTAATTTTTAATCTGTACTGTTAAGGAAAAACGATCTAAAGTTCCTGCTAACCAAGGGATTGAATTTCTCAGAGACAGAAAAAAGACACCATTACTACAATTTATTGATACTGCAAAACATTCACAAGGTCAAGAGACAAACGTTTTTCTCCCGACTTAACCATAACTCTCAACAGGACTCTCACCAGGACTCAAAACATAGAACACAAAAACAACAACACAACTGTCTTCTGCTAATTCAGACATCAAAGGGAGAGTATTACCTTCACCACCGCCGGTCAAGAACCCAGTTCTGCATCCAGATACCTGACATCAAACCGACTGACTCACAAACAGAACAACACAAGTAAACGACACTAATAAGACTGCTAATAGTTCCACCTGACACAACCAATGATAAAGAAGAGCACTCGATTCACTTCTTCTTGGCAGCAGACTTGGTAACCTTGGCACCAGTTGGATCCTTCTTCTCCACGCTCTTGATGACACCAACCGCAACAGTCTGCCTCATGTCCCTGACAGCAAACCTACCAAGAGGTGGGTACTCGGAGAAGGTCTCCACCACCATAGGCTTTGTGGGAATCATCTTGACAAATCCAGCATCACCATTCTTCAGGAACTTGGGTTCCTTCTCAAGCTCCTTGCCAGACCGCCTATCAATCTTGGTCAAGATTTCAGCAAACTTGACAGCAATGTGAGAGGTGTGGCAGTCCAGGACTGGGGCATAACCATTGCCGATTTGCCCAGGGTGGTTCATGATGATGACCTGGGAAGTGAAATTGGCAGCCTCCTTAGCAGGATCCTCCTTTGAGTTAGAGGCAACATAGCCACGCTTCAGATCCTTCACAGCAACATTCTTAACATTGAAGCCCACATTGTCACCCGGGAGTGCCTCCTGGAGAGCCTCATGGTGCATTTCAACAGACTTGACTTCAGTTGTCAGTCCAGTGGGGCCGAAGGTGACAACCATTCCAGGCTTGAGGATTCCAGTCTCAACACGACCAACAGGGACAGTGCCGATGCCTCCAATCTTGTAGACATCCTGCAGTGGGAGACGGAGTGGCTTGTCGGATGGACGTTTGGGCTCCTGGATCTGGTCCAGGGCTTCTAGGAGAGTGGGGCCCTTGTACCAGTCAAGGTTGGTGGATCGCTCAATCATGTTGTCACCTTCAAAACCAGAGATGGGAACAAAGGGGATCTTGTCGGGGTTGTAGCCAACCTTCTTGAGGTAAGAGGAAACCTCTTTCACGATTTCCTCATACCTGGCCTTTGAGTACTTGGGAGTGGTCGCATCCATCTGTGAACATAGAGATTACGTACACATTAGCATAATTGGTATTAAGCAACACAATCATCAATGAGAAGTACTGTATATACTTACCTTGTTACAGCAGCAGATCATTTGCTTCACACCAAGGGTGAAAGCAAGAAGCGCATGCTCACGAGTCTGCCCATCCTTGGAGATACCAGCTTCGAAACCACCAGTGGTGGAGTCAATGATAAGGACAGCGCAGTCAGCCTGAGAGGTACCGGTGATCATATTCTTGATGAAATCACGATGCCCAGGAGCATCAATGACAGTGCAGTAGTACCTGGTGGTCTCAAACTTCCAAAGGGCAATATCAATTGTGATACCACGCTCACGCTCAGCCTTCAGCTTGTCAAGCACCCAAGCATACTTGAAGGACCGCTTGTTCATCTCAGCAGCTTCCTTTTCAAACCTTTCAATCACACGCTTGTCAATGCCTCCAAGCTTGTAGATGAGGTGTCCAGTAGTAGTTGATTTCCCAGAGTCGACATGGCCAATAACAACAATGTTAATGTGAAACTTCTCTTTCCCCATAGCTGATTACTGTAAACATAAGACAAATAGTAAGAACAGAGCTAATTTACGGAAAGAAATACGATTATGAGTGTCAATGTCAGCGAACCAGAAACATTGTTTAAACAACAAAATGTATTTATTAATCAACATTCATCCAAAAAATTGAATCACAAGCTAATTACATCCATGGGGGCAAGTTAAGAACAGTGGAAGCTAATTAATAAAACCCAACTAGTGCTCCACAGACAAGATTTTAGAAATGTATCATGACAGTCCAACTAGTTCTATGGGATCTTCAACCAGAGAGAGAATTGCTTCTTAAGTTTATCACATAACTAAAAGTTAACACATCAGAGAAGGTAAGATTTAACCAATCTGGGTCAATATCGTATATAAAGGTCAATCACAAATACATATACATTCACTACCAACAACAATTCATTAACATCAAAGAAATATGATCTACACATTCTAATTAAAACTTGAACGACTTGGATTCAACCCCAAACTTTAGCAGCAAAAAGCAAAAAGACGCAGCCTTTACATTATCGTTCAATCAAGCATGGTAATAAAAACCATTTGAAAAGGCATAAATTTCGCAATTCACAACCAAAACAATATCATATCAGGACAAGTACAAGTAGCTGATGAATTACACTATGACCTATAAAAAAGTTTAATCAGAATAAAAATGGCAACTCACCAAAACTGCAACAACTGAAAACATCCTAAAAATTACTTCATCCTAGAATCAGAGATGGATTACTACAACATGTATCAGAACAGATCCACCAAACATTCAAACAAGCAAGACAAATCCACAGATCCGTTCAAATAACAACTCTTAGATAATCCAAGATCGCATGCAATAATTATATCAGCCAACAAATCCGCCAAAATTCAGACAAACATGAGATTCGAACAGATCCACGAGGATTCCAGATGTTATCAGAGAAACAAAACCTTATTCAGATCATACACTGCAAGCAATCAAATCGAAACCCTAGATTGACAAGTTAAACACTAGTTTTCAAAGAAAAAAACAGAATAAAAGCATATCAAATGGACGATACGAGATGTGAGATCTCACCGAGAGCGAGAGGCCGATCGGCGTCCGAGAGTAGGATGCAAGAGAGGCGCCGAGAGAGTAGTGAAGAAACCCTAGAGTGACTCAGCTTCAATTTATAGCAAACTGGATGACCAAAATGCCCTTGGAATTTGTAATGAGAAGTTGGGGCAGTTCCTTCATTTTGATCGCAGAGGGGAAAGAGCGCACGGTGTTTGGCAGGGTCCTCGTCGTACTGGGAACGAAAGCATCGGCCGTTGGATCGTTGAATGTCTGACAGATCAATCATGTGAGCCGTTGGATTGCAAATTGTATGTTTTGGCAGAAAAGTCCTTATATTGTTTAGCTAATTCCATAACGTATTCTTGGCGACCAAGCTTTAAAGCGGTCAACGGTCATAAAAAATTTCCAAATTGCCCCGTAACAATTTATTTTAAATTCACACAAGTCTTAGCGTTTTTAATTCTAGACCTTCTATTTGATCGAATTAGGATGCAACAACGCTACACGAAAAGATAAGGGACTTTTATGTAATTAGCAAAACAATTTAGGGGTTTCGTGTAATTTCATGTAGGGCACAAAAGCGAAGGAACAATTTTCAGATCACCATCCACCACCATCGCAAGTGTGCCTCGCACTAGCTTTTAAAATTTTTTTTAAAATCAGTGAAGGGATGCGCGTGTATTTGCCACCAGGGCAGACTCAAGCTGCGGGCTGACAAATCTTGGTTTGGCCCGGCCCAAATATATCCTTCGGTCACCCTTTTTGGTCTAGCCCATAATCAAGTCAGGCTTTAGTAATTTTGAGCCCGTATCAGGCCCGTCATGTGTATAAATACGTGATATATTTCGAGTTTAGAAAACATGTTTTTCATGAGCGGGCATGAGTTACCGTGATCAAGCAATCCACGATAATTATCCAATAAATGGCCGTGGATTATATTAAAAGAATTTGTTGCGGACCAAGTCATGAAACAATGAATTAATATACAGTAGTCATGAATTAACAATAAATTTACGATAAAAATACGATTTGACGCCTTGGCATCTTCTGATTTTTTTCTCTATTTTCTTAGCAATTAAAATTCTCAAAAATATTGAGACGTGCATCACATTTTAAGACATTGGAAATGAAAAATCTTGACTAATTTATACTAATTCACTGTTTGATGACTTGGCTGTGGAGCATGACATCTATTTAAAATTAGAGATTTTTACTCCTAATATATATTCTAGCTATACGATTTCAGTATTGATTCATAATTATTTTTTCTTTTCTGATTTTGTAATTATAACTCATTAAAAAAATTTCTTTTGTCCTTTATCCAATTTTTACAGCCTCATTTTATTGAAAATATACAGAAAAATCTGCGTATTTTAAAAATTTATTAAAAAGTCTTGGATTTCTTAAAAACATGTATAAAGGCAATCAAAATTCTTTAAAATTTTGCATAAAAAACCTTATGATTTTATAAAAAAAGTTCTCCTTTCGCTAAAAGGTTTTTTTTTTAAAAAAAATGCATTCCAAAAATTTACAAAAAAACACAATTCTTAAAATTTGTAAAAAAAAGTCTTTATTCTCTCAAAAAGTTACATAAAACTATTATTTTCTCAAGAATTTACAAAAAATGATCATTTTCTTATATATTTATAAAAAGTCCTTGCAATATCATTTTTTTAATTAAATAAAATATTAGTACAGATAACACACTGAGATATTTGTGGAAATAAATAATTAATTTTTAGGCAAAATTTTTATTATATTTTGTACAAAAGATATAAAAATATAAATATTTTAACTAACGTTGTGCGAAATTAATATTTATAAAAATTTTAAGAAAATGAGAGTTTCTCTATAAATTTCTCATAAAACAATTTTGTAAATTTTTAAGAAAATAAGATCTTTTTAATAATTTTTATAAAAACAAGGGTTTTTCCAAAAAAATTCCAAGAAAATAATTGTTTCATTATAAATTTTTAAAAATTAAGGTTTTATATAATTTAAGAAAATAATATTTTTTTAAATGAGAATTTTTGTAAATTTTTAAAAAATCAAATATTTTTTGCATTGTTTTTGAAAAATAAGGACTTTTTATAAACTTTTAAGAAAATGATACATTTTCAATAAAATTTGAAGAAAATAAGCATTTTTTAAAAAAAATTTTAGAAGATGATAACTTTCCTTATAAATAAATTGAGGATTTTTTTGTAAATTTTAAGAGAATTACGGTATTTCTATAAATGTTTTTAAAACAAGAGTTTTTATGCAAAATTTTAAGAAAAATGAGGATTTATTTTATAAACTTAAAAAAATTGAGGTTTTCTACAAATTTTATGAAAATAAGGGTTTTTAAATATTTATTAAAATGTGGACTTTTCTGTAGTTTTAAATGACGATTTTTCTGCAAGTACTTAAAATATTCATAATTTTCTGCAAATTTCTAAGAAATTAATTACTTTTCTATAATTTTTTAATAAAATGATAAGTTTTTTATTTTTTAAAGTTGGGGACTTTATTATAACTTTTTTAAAATCGAGGGCTTATGTAACAATTAAATCAAGGATAAAAAATTTCAATTAGAAGTTATAAGTTAGGGGTTTTTAAAAAATAAGATTGTAAATAAATACTAAAAATATATAAATAGAACATATATAAGGAATTGTGAGCGAGAAAAAAATATTTTAATTACCGGTTCAACAACTCGATTGCCATGGATTTGATTGGCCCTCGTAAGCTTTTTCTTGTCTTTTTCCACTTTAATGGTGATAAAATAATTAAGGGCACGACAAGGCAGGTGAATGATTGGGGGAAAGAGATTATTTTTCAAGGAACTGCGCTGGTCCTCTTTTCTTCTGGACCGCCATGTCACAATAAAAAAATGGAAATCGTTACAAAATTCTTTGGATATTAGAGAACGACTTTTTTATTTCACGCAATAAGTCTCCCTAAATACTTGCAAAATCATTCAATTAAATCTCAACTCATTTATATTTAAACAAATATTTAAATTGCAACAAATACAATATATTAAAATTTCGATTTCGTTAATCTCTTACATAAATATTACTACCAAATCAATATTTAGTGTATAGAACAACATTAATTGAGCTAAAGTGATTGGACATTCTTTAATAAAATTTGATTTGTAAATTAAAATCATTTGAGTAGACCTAGCAATTCACATATTTAATTAGATCAGACTTATAGTATTACATTAAATAAATTAACTTAAACTTAACCTGTTTATCAAATAAATTAATTTTCTAAATTCATATTTGACCCGATCTAAATTAACCTATTTATTAAACGGATTAGATTTGAATTGTGACTCGATTAAAAACAAATTTACTTATTTAATTACATAGGTCATAATTTGATCCAATCTAAATTGGTCCGATTAGTCTAAATTAATTCAAATTAATCCAAGTAAATTTGACATATTTAAGTAACATTTAATAAATTTAATTTTATGTAAATAATTAATACTAATAATTTTAATTAAAAAACAATTATTACAATAAAAATATTTATTTTATAACACGATAATTTAAAAAATAACTTAAAAATTGTAAAAAAAAAAAAATTAAATAATTTTAATTATTTTAATTGGTAAATGGGTTAATTGATTCGACTCAGACCCATTTATGGCTTGAAAAATAAATAAATCAATTGGATCACAAAATGAATTACACATATTGATTCGATTCGGGTCATAATCGAGTCAATCCATTGAATTTGGATTAGTTTCGAATTAAATTAATGGGTCGAGTTATATATTATTAAGTCTATATTTGAGTAGTTATTGAACTAAAATTTAATTTGCATATTAGTCTAAATTTAAAATAGGAAACATTGCCAATAAATCTCATAAAAATATCAAGTTTGTCAATAACCTCTTTAACTTTTAAGACGATCAATTATTTATATTTAAGTAAAACTAATTATACATAGATTTTCATGTTCTTACTAAGTAATAGCGGTCTATAAAATATATTTCTATTTCTATTATATTGTTTAATTTATTATATATTATAATTTTTATTTATTATCAGATGGGATTATTAGTAATTTTGAAAGTTAAAAAACTTTCTAGTAAATTTGAACTTTTTCAAGGGGTTATTGGTGATTTTCCTTTCAAAACTGCAATCCTTTTTTGGCACTAGAATTTGGATTGTAGGTCATCTAACCCACGATACCAATGAAATTATTACATTTTTTATTTTTTTACTCTTTTGCAGTTGAGCCGAAACCAGAGTGGCCCAAAGTCTAGGGCGGGCCCATCGGACCATCCAGAACTTGGTGTCGGCCCCGAGAGGCGGGCTAACTCCGGTTAACATCAAGCCGTCGAGCTAGAGTTAACAGCCGTTTTTTTTAACGGCATTAGGGGGGATAAAGCAAACCGCCGCTAACACGCGTCCAGCTGTGGTACGAAATGCTGACGCAGATGCTCGACAGCCATCCACATGTCACGTATGGGGAACATGGGGCCCACCTTGTGTGTTTATAATAATGGTGCTTTCGACTCCTCCAGGAGGTATGGCGGGATACGAGTTCCAGTTGGCCGGGAATATTAATGGAGTCCTTTTTTGCACAAATAGCCCGAAAAGAAAACCAATTTGCTGAAACACTTGTATAGGAATATTTTTACCTTACACCCATCCTAAGCTAATTATTTATATTAAAAAATAGGTAGTGCGTTGGAATAGACGATTTTCAAAGTCAATAGCCATCACTTGTTCTACGGCGGAAGAACAACCTCCGAGGAAAATAATATTTTTGTAACAACAATAGAATTTCGATCGTTGCATGCGATATTAATAATAAGAATTGATTTAAACATTTAATTTTGGGTTTAGAAATACCAAAATGTGTGATTAAAAACACAATAATGTTGGCATCCACATCTTAAGATGCTAACCATATCAAATTTTTTTTTTACAATAATATAAGGCTATCGTATACGTTGAAATCCCAAGGTTTTTTTTCCGTCGTTTATTACCACAATATTGTTTCAGAACTTGACTAACGAGACTTCGTAATGGCCCAAAACATCGTTAACTATTTTCACCCGGCACGAGGTCTCACCGATGCGCTTCTTCTTGTCCTCTTCTATTAGATGGAAGTCAATAGCCGGTGAGGTTACCCGCACATAGTGTACTTCAGCATTGTAACAAAGGATTCTAAATTAGGGGCCTGTGGTTTGGTTCAAACCGAAAATAGACCGATAGACCGATCGACCGAAACTTCCAGGTTCAGTCAAGTTGTTCTGGTAGCCAGAGTGATCTACCTCAAATTATTTTATCCGAAATTCGGTTTTCATATTCAACAGAATGGAAAATGTTTCAATTTAATTCGGCTCTGAAACTAGAAAACCGAAGTCGAATGGTCTGGTTCAAATTTCCGACCGACGGAATTCCGAAGTGACTCGACGCCAGAAGACACGGAGTTTACACGCCGTTTTGTGGCGTTGACGTCGTATCACGACGTTACCTGCGGGTCCCACTCCTGGATCCTACTCGCTGGTCGGGGCGCCTATAAGTCTCCGCCGAGGTTCTAGCCTTCCGTGCTTTCGATGCCACCGACTAGGGCTCCGATCGAAGGTATTCCGGCGTTCCCTTGCTTTCCTATTCTGTCGAAATCTGGCGTATGAATTCCTTTAATAGGAAGCTTTTCGATGTTTTTTTTTTTTTTGGTTTACCGTTAATTCTGTATACTGAGGTGGATCGCAGTTTGATTGAGCTTTCGCTTGTTTCAGTATTGAAAATCTGTTAGTTGATTGCTGTTGTAGTGTTGTTTTCTGAAAATTCGCTGTTGTTTATTCGGATCGGAACTTATTCTAGGCGTTTTCGTCCGATCTGCTTTTTCGATATGGTTTGCTACTGTATCTGTTTTGTTTTTTTCGGAGCATGCTTCTCTGTTATTTTTGGATTAGTCTATTGGTTCTTTCTTACTCTGCGGCTGATGTTGGATTCTCTTTGTGAAAGCAATTCTCTATGCTTGAAAGTATACGAGTTACTAATTTTATACGATCTCTGGCGTTACCTGTTCTGAATATTGTTTGATTTAATTGTTTGTGATATCATCCCACTTGTGCGTTCTTTTGCTAAATGAAATGAGTTTATTTAGTCTTCTATACATCTTAGTGAAGTTATTTATTTCGATAGATGCAAACTTTTTGAAGTTCTTTAATTCTCATTTTGGGAAGACTTTTGCAAGCAAATTATCACGAAAAGTGCAATTTTTATCAGCTATATAAGTGTCTTACGTTAGCTTGTTTGCATTTTAACTCCTTTCCATAAGTTTGAGGGACTGATGGCGCAATTTTTGAACAACGATCTTGAATACGTGGTGGAGGACTACTTTGACATGGGGGATTACGCTGAGAATCCTTTTGACAGGGCCGATAATTTTCCTGATGACGAGGCCTTCGATTTTGAAGAGGTATTTTTTTTTTTTTTTTTTGTGTGTTCCAATGTTTTTAAGGATTCAAAAGAAAAATCTCTAGTTTGTGCTGTGTCTTGATGTTTAATGGATCTCTTTGTTGTTGATTGTTTAGACTAAGCCAAAGACTGATACTTCGGCCTTGGAGGCCCGAAATGGGAAGGATGTCCAAGGCATACCCTGGGAGAGGTTGAACCATTCTAGAGATGAGTACCGTGAGATGAGGTTGAAGCAGTACAAGAATTATGAGAACCTTCCTCGCTCTTCCTGTGGTCTAGAGAAGGTAATATTTACATGTCTGTATACAAATTTGAAAGAGCTGAGATGTGACTATGCTTGTGATGGGCAGGTGCTTTATTTTTCAGTTTCTTTCAAGTTATTACATTTCATTGGTCACTCTATTAAAACTATTTGGAAATGTTTTAGCTGGAACTCTGCAGTCATTTTGCTTTCTTGAAGTCAAACAATCAGTATTATGCAACCTTCTATCTGGAGATTTATCTGAACCTTTAATCTTGCGACTCGGGTCCTTTTTGGCAGTTCATATTCATTATTTTGGTTTTTTTTTTTTTTTTGAGCAAGCTGGGACATATTCATTATTTATGGTTAGGATTAAATAATGTTGTTTTGCTCGATGTAGAGTAGCATTCTTGTGTTACAACTTGCATGACAGTCAAGTCTGCTGAATTAGGTTCCTGTACTTGTGTATAAGGATCTTTTACAAGAAGTTTTTCTGCATGCCCTTGATTTTTTTAACTATGATGATATCTATGCATGCATCGGTCCTTTGCTATCCTTTCTCAGGGACCGTGAATAGTACATTTCAATCTCTCCGTAATGTTGTCCTGTTATTGGTTGCCATGTATTGGTTTCTGAAAATGCATTTTCAGCAGGAATGCAAGAAAGTGGAGAAAGGTAGCCGTTTCTATGATTTTGAGTACAATACGAGGCTTGTGAAATCAACCATCGTTCATTTCCAGGTACAGCAATTCTTCTATTGCTATTTCTGTGATTTTAATTGGTTGTTGATCATCAGCGGAGGTCAGATTTTGTTTATTGGAGCAAGCTTGTGTGGCCATTGGTTTTCTATAGTTGACTCAGTCAGGTCGCTAGTTGTTTTCGTAGATCGATTACTAATTCTGGGATGAACTATATTTTCAAAGGATTTCCCCTAGCTAACTTCAACGATTTATTTTTTGTTCTTGTGTGGCGGTTTGCATGAATCCAGCTATTAAAATATTATAAATGACATTATTTCTGTCAATGCATGTGGTCGAGCATCTTCCTTTCCTTCAGGCCAAGGAAGTGATTGTTATTAGCTTTTCCAGTATTTTTAACTTCATTTTTTTGGTCTCAAGTGTAGCAAACGTAAAGTTATCTGGTCTTAGTTTTAGTCATTTAATACATGCATAGCAACTATCTTTTGGTGAAACTTCATAGTTTTGCAGGTTTGCCATTGTAATAATTATATGGAACTATAACTGGACTATATATTCCTTTGACATTAATCACTGTTTATATCATCCAACATCCTTTGTTTCTAATCAAGGTAAGGGATTTAATTCTTATGAGACAACTACCATTACATATATCAAGTTGGTGCATAAATGCTTTATTCTATTTTTCATGCGTAATGAGGATGTATCTATTATGCACTGTCGAATACATTATTTTCTGCTTGTATACAGCTTGTACCTCTAATTTTTTCTGTTTTGAACAGTTGGATTCATGAAAGATATTGTTCTAAGACAACTCTCGAAACTGAGGTGAACTTATATGATATGACATGTGGGTGACAAGCAAGCTTTAGAACTTTGTACCCTTAACTGGAAGGGAAAGAATATTTTGCATTACCATTTTTCGGCTTTTATGTCTTCGGGAAGCTTCCCTTGCTTATTTACTTTGGCATTATTCTCATGAATCACTGAAGTGCCAGTTCCTTTTAATTGGATTTGGACATGAATTCTTCTGTATCTTATCTGCTTTCACACATGATCTAGATCTGCTGATCTCTAATTAAGAATAAGCTTGTCAGATGTAGTTTTCTTACCATATTTGGTTGTAGAACTATTTAACTAATTGTTGTGCATGCTGGCTGCATTCTCATGCAAAATGTTGATTTACAGATAGTTTATGGTTGAAGCTTGACAGAACTTTTTGCAGGGTTCCGATACATATCCTGGCGAAGCAGTTATTGATATAATTCAGGATGTTGTTCACACTGCTAAAATATATGCCTTGAAATATGTGTTTTGAGTCTTTAGAGTCAAAGCTTCATGATTAGGGCATCCTTCGTGCTAGTTTGCTGCATTCAATGTTTTTGAAATCTTGTTCTGCTTTAATGAACTTACACTGTCTGGTTCTTGATACCTCATGTCATCTCTGATATTTAGCAGTGGGCACTGTTATAATAGAACATATCAACATTAAAAGCAAGACGATTCTGAGCAGCTGGCGGGATAAGGAGGACTTTCCATATGGTATGATAGGGCACAATTTTCATATTTCATGGCCTCAGAAAAGTCCCATGTACCCAGTATCTTCAGGCTTATTTGGGTCATGGAATTGGCTAGATACCCTATGCAGCATTTTTATGCTTGGCACCAATCTGGAAATTGTGTTATGCTTTCTCAAATATTTGAATTTAAACTATGTTATCAATAGTTGTTTGTGTACTTCGTGTTATTGTAGATCTTTGTGTATGTTTTCTTTTCTGCTAGCTCTGTTGTAGTGCTACATGATTTGTTTTGGGTAAATCATTTGTTTAAATTACTGTGTGCTTGATTTTTTAAGTTTGCACAGTATTGTTACTAAGCTAGTTTTGCATAGTAATTTGCTGTCGAATCTGCATAATGACAAGCTACTATCTGTGCCTACGACTACGAGGATAATATGTCAACATGAATGTGGAGCTATGTGACCATCTTAGTAATCAAAATGTAATTGGATGTTTGAAACAGCCATCATATTCATCCAAAGCAATAAGAGGGTCATTTTCTTCACCATGTCTTTTGAGGGGGTTGGTTGACTCAAGGGCCTTTCTATAATATGAAAAACTCTGTTGTGTATTTTGATATAAAAGCATTTTTTTGAGAAGAAAACAATTGTTGGGTAGTTGCATGGCTTGCACCATTCTGTTTTGAATATATGTTGCTTTCACAGCACAAACTCAAGTTTAAATATGGGCACACCTTGACAAATATGCAGACCAGTCTAATCTATAGACTAATTGTGTGATTTCTCTACGTAGTGGTATTGATCTGTCAATAATTGCATGTTCCTTTTCTTGTCATTTCTCTACACAGTGGAACTGATATATCAATATTTGCATATTGCTTTCCTTTCTTTGTGGTGATTTTCTTCAGAAATAAACATAAAAAACAGTAATATTTTTGTTTGTGGCTTGGTGATCACAAGGTAGGTGCCAACCATGAGGGTGACTACATACTGATCTCCGAGAGATTAGTAACTTATTTGGTTTCATTGTGGAATGCATAAGCACCTAAGTGCCAGTTTGGAGCTTCCATACCATTCTAGCTTGGAAATATAGCATTATGTACAGTACTGCTTTCTGTAATATATTGGACTTATCTTAATTGAGTTGGTTGGTTGGTTCGTGGTTCACCTTCTTGTGAAATTTGTCGAGTCCATGTAGTGCTAATCTAGGGGAAGATGACACAAGTAATCATTGTGATTGTGTATAACTCTTGGAATTGGTCTTGGTTAATTGGGTGTGATGGGCTGGTATGTAGCCAATAGGAGTCAGTTAATTAGTATCTTTCTTATCTGCTATCTATCTACTTCACATTCTCTGTGGCTATTTTCCAATTTGCATGTAAAGGGTCCCGGCGGTTAATGTTCTTGGTTGCAAAATCTTCAGAATCATTCTTCATTTCTGTGAGAAAACAGTAGGGTCATGTACTATTGAAAAGAGATGGAGCGCTTCTCTCTCTCTCTTTTTTTTGATGAGTTTGTACCAGTGGGCCTGCCTTTGCATGAAAAAATAGGTTCCAAAAGGATCTATCTGCCTTGTTATAACCCATCCATAACTGCACGAAATACAACTGCCCTAATAAGTGTAATGCATGGTAATAATTACTGCATCAATTTCTTCACAATGATGAGCTGATGATTGTAAATTCATTTTGGTCTCCTATGGTGCCTTCTACTCGAGTTCAATGACTACGTCTAACAATCATGGTTCTTGCAGTTGAGGAATCTGCTGTGGGCTACATCAAAGCATGATGTTTACATGATGCAAAACTACTCGGTTATGCATTGGTCATCAATGATGCGGAGAAGCAGTGAGGTACTCAATGTAGCTGGGCCAATTTCTCCAACTCAGGTCTACACTTGCTCTGTAAGCAATGTAACCTCTTGTTTGTAAATTCCTGCTGCAACATTCTTTGTGAAACTGCATATCATTTTGCAGAAATGCCATGGGTTATCAACTCAAACTCTTTCTAGGGTACAAGTCAGTACGATGGCTGTAAAAGACAACTTAATGGTGGCTGGCGGTTTTCAAGGGGAGCTTATCTGTAAGGTGTGACAGCATTTGCAGAGGTTTATCTATTTCGCAGACATCTGGCAACCTAATCATGTCGATTTCTCAATACACAATTCATGTTTTCCATTTTCAACAGTATCTGAATCAACCGGGCGTGGTGTTCTGCACAAAAGTAACAACTGATGAAAATGCCATTACTAATGCAGTGGATATTTACAGAACGCTGGAGTAAGATTTTTTACTTCTGCAGTGTTAATAATATTATGCTTCCTCAATTTCTAACTTCCTTCTTTTTAGTGGTTCAATGCGGCTGTTGACAGCTAACAATGACTGCCATGTGAGGGTTTTTGATATAGAGAATTTTTGTATGCTCAACGATTTTCCATTCTCTTGGTCTGTCAATGTGAGTCCAGTAGTGCACTTTTGATCAATTTTCTGTTCACTCTTATCTAGTGCTTGGATGCTAGTCTTGTTATTACCTGAGTACATGTTGCTTACTATTTGTTCAGAGTACTGCTGCTAGCCCAGATGGCAAGCTACTTACTGTTCTTGGAGACTGTGTGGACTGTTTGCTAGCTGATGCCCAATCTGGGAAGGTAAAACTGCCCTTTTAACAGTAACATCTGCATTTACTTATGGACAAACAGTTGAGCTTCATCTGCCTGAGCATCCCCATTGCTGTCTAGGTTATTGGAAGCCTGAAAGGCCATTTGGACTACTGCTTTGCATCGGCTTGGCACCCTGATGGGAATATCTTGGCCACAGGAAACCAAGACACAACCTGCAGGCTATGGGATACCAGAAACCTATCAAAATCTTTGGCCATTCTCAAAGGGAGGATGGGTGCAGTAAGAGGCATCAAGTTCTCCAGTGACGGCCACTTCCTGGCCGCTGCTGAGCCAGCAGATTTTGTTCATGTATATGATGTTCAGGCTGATTACTGCAAAGCTCAAGAGATTGATCTCTTTGGTGAGATTGCTGGTTTGTCATTCAGCCCGGATACAGAGGCTTTTTTTGTTGCCATTGCTGATCGTACTTATGGGAGTTTGCTGGAGTTCAGGCGGCAGCAATGGTACCATTACCTGGACTCTCTGTTTTGAGTAAAACTTGTGATGCCACTTTTCGAGTCTTGCAGTGAAGATGAGAAATGTGTTCTGTCAAGAAGGAAGTAGCATTTTTGCATGTACAGCAACTGTGAACTGATAGCCTGGTTCTTTTCAAAAAACTGGTGAATTTTCAATTGTTCAAATATGTTCTCTTTATGAATTCTGCTTTTGATGTTCTCTAGTTTGTCATAGCTGTTTCTTTGTATGTTTTTTCAAGTATAGTGTTGAAGAGAACATCAACTG
Source organism: Trichopus zeylanicus subsp. travancoricus (assembly GCA_005019695.1). NCBI lineage: Eukaryota > Viridiplantae > Streptophyta > Magnoliopsida > Dioscoreales > Dioscoreaceae > Trichopus > Trichopus zeylanicus. The sequence continues at coordinate 94,254 of RXID01011305.1, forward strand.
TGAATACAGGTTGTCTCTTTTTTCAGCAACCATGGTAATGTGTTCATTCACATGAGAACTCCCCTTTACTTCCAAGATCATTTACAATATAATTTGGAAGATTTAGGGACTTTGATCCGTTTAAATTTCCAGTTTAGGCAGATGCACAAAGCATTTGCACTCTTGTTTATTGAATACGGACCACACGCTGATTCTGGGATGTTTGTTTTGATGTAAATTGTCTGAGATATTCAAGATTGCAAGTTGATGTAATAGGGGTATCTTCTCACATTCTGCATTTTTGACTTGAAGTAATCATCTAATTTTACAAACATGCATTGATAGTATTTTTATAATTGTAAAGATAAAACTGTATTAAAAATGTAATTAGTATTAACAATTGACAGCATCGGAGATTAAAATTGTAATTATAAATGTAAAAGCTCTATTTTATTATACTTTCTTTCTCCATCTTTCTTTTTTTTTAAAAAAAAAGAAAAAAAGATATTAACACTTTTGCGTATCGTACGGATTGCAAGCTACAATTGGGTCGTTCAAGTGTGAGACGAAGGGGGGCCGTACATAAGGCGCATAATCGTTATCTTTTCCGCTTATCACACCGTAATACCCCCAGTTGTAAAATAAATTTTTAAAAAAGCGCTCCACCTCATTGTTGGCTTTGACTCTCCAGCCCTCGACGTTGCCGGCCGACATCAACGCCGCCAGCAGAAGGATGACCAGGGTTGCAGTTAGCCCGAGCTTCGTCGCCATGCCCTTCCTCCTCTCGATCCTCCGACCCTCGATTTCAGAGAATCTGTGGAGAAAAGAAGCGTTGGATGGTTCCCCGACGTGAGCCCCTGCCAGTGTATTTATACTAAAAAAAAAGTGTGAGAATGTTGCATTTTCAACTCCTCCGAATTCAATTTCATTAATGAATTTATTGATTCATTAAATCTTGATAAACAGTTTTGACTTCTTGTTTGTTTTTTCCTTTCATTTCTCACCGAATTATGAACGGACCAAATCCCTCAATAGTTAAGCCGAGCACTCGTCTTCTTCCTCCGCCCCCTTCAAAGCGACGATCCCTTCCACCTTCCTCACCACTTCCTCCATATTCGATCTTCTCTCCGGCTACCTCTCGCAGTACTGCAGCGCCACCAACGTGCCCTGCACTCTACCATGATCTCTCCGTCCAACACCTCCACCGTCCACCCTCTCTCACCGCCCGGTGCACCCACTCCGGCTAGCTGCTCTTCCCGGTGATCAGCTCCACCAGCAGGCACCCGTAGCTCCACACGTCGCACTTGCAGCAGACCTTGCGGGCGCCGCTGTTGCTCAAGGCGACTTGAAGGCGGCCATGCGTGCAGTGGAAAGCGGCAGCGGAAGCTACGGAGCGAGGCCGTAGTCGGTGTTGTTGAGGACGGGGTCGTGGCCGTCAAGGAGGAAGTTGTAGGACTCTAGGTTGCCTTGGGGGAGGTAGTGGGGCGCGCTCTGGCGGGTGTCCGATGGAGGCAGGCGATTGCTCCGGCGACGGCTTTTGCCCCTGAGCGCCTATTTGGATGGATTCCGAAACTTTAGAATTGAGAAAATCGGAAGGATTAAAAGTTTAATTTCTTACTTTCCGAGTTTGATTTGATTTTAAAATCTGAAATCGAGAAAATTAAAGAATTTCTCAATTTTAATAGGAATTCACCCAATTTTTTGAGAATTGGGTCCCACTAAAAATTTTCCCTTGAATTCTCCGCTGAAAATAATAGAGAAGTTCCGTAATTCTTCCATTTCCTCCATTTATTTCCATTTCCTCAAGTGCGAGTGGCTTCTTCCTCGATTTCGTAGGTTGTCTTCCTCTGAGATCTTGGTGAACTTATCCTTCCGAGTAGTAGTTATCCGACCGCACTGAACTTGTAATTTCCAAATTGGTGTCTTCTTTTTTTCCAATCTCATGGAGTTTTTTCTTCTTTAGATCTCATAAAGCTTTTCTTTTTCCGATTTCGGTGAAATTCTTCTTCTAATAGCCGTTGTCCAATCTCCTCGAGCTTTTCTCACCGAGCTGCTGTCAAATTTCGCCAACTTTCTTCTTCCTCGATCTCGCCAACCTTCTTCTTCGTCGATATCCCTCACCTCTGCTCATCACTATCCGATAATCTTTCCCAAGCAACTCCAGTAAGCTTCCGACGACTTTAACTCAAATGCTCTCCGGCATCATTTCACCTTAGATTCTGTGCTACTCAACTCTGTTGTCAAACTGTTAATGTTTACTCTCCTTCCACCATTGATCAATTTTTAAATTTTAAATTGACAATTCATCCAAATGCACCTCAAAGGCCGAAGCTCCACCTGAATGGTGTTTTTTCATTTCATTATTAGAAGTTGATTTTTCAAACCTATATGTACCCCTAATATGTACTAGTTCTCAAGAGCGAGTTGTTTGAAAGAAATAAATAGAGCCTTTTTAAGGAGCAAAAGAACAAAAAAGCACCATTCAAATCTTATTTTTTAGAATAACGCCCTTGTATTATGTCAAATTATAAACAACTCCATATAAAAAAAAAGTCATTTTACATATTAGTTACTTCACGAATATTCTACACTATTAAGAATAATCTTTAATTAAAAAAATTATGTATGAATTTTTTAAAAAATTTTAAAATTCCCTGAAAATTTTCCAAACATTTAAAAATTTTCTTTGACTTTTGAATTTTGAATTTTTCATTCAACCTCTCGACATCGATTAAGTATTTGAGATATTTTTTATACTTTTTTTATTATAATAATATTATAATATTATTATAGTAGTATTATCACAATAATATATTTTTTTAACTAAAAATTATAAAAACAATCTTTTTTCTACTCATATCTAATTGGTTTTATCATAAGGTTACATTTCTATTTATATACTTGATTTTGGTCATGTTATTTTATGTTTACTAATGTTTGCTTAATTTTGATAATTTTTTTATCATATGAGTAGAATTAAAATAAAATAATCATAATCGAGTATGTATAATTAGAAAGTAAATATTAAGATAAAAAATAATCATATATGAGTAAAATTTTTTTATGATAACATTTAATATATATATAAATTATAGTGTTGATATAGTATTACTATAATATTATTACAATACATAGCAATTGGCTAAATATTATATTATTACTATCTTGTACAAAACAGTATGTAATTGTGCATCGGGTACATGACCTATGTAGGGTTGAGACCCACCACATGAAATTTTCATGTCAATTATAATTAATAGAGAAAATAATACAAAAATTTAAAAATTAGGATGGGAATACTGGGAATTTTTTTTCTAAATTTTAAGGATAATGAGGAGTTTTTTGCAGCGTCATATATTTTCTCTATAGACATATGCAATTAACCTTATTTAGTTTTAAATTTTTAGTATGGAACTATCTCCATAAATATGTAAAAAATTATCTCTCTTATTACTATTAAGAAAAAAAAAATCATTTATATGATAATTAAAATTTACAAATATCTACTTATTTGTCAATATTCTTTTTATTCGATTTCAAATATTTAATTTAAATTTAAACATATTCTATTTTTAATCTTTTAAAGTTAAGTGTAAAAATTTACTATATTTAAATTTTGTTCTCTTTATTGGAGCACGATTATCATGAATAACAACAGAATATTCTCAATTTCATTGGTTGATAATGGATAAAACCATATTCAAAATTATTGTGTTTAATAAAATAAAATTGGCTGAGTAGTGGTAATAACTTTTTATATGTAGGAAATCATTGGTTCAAGTTTTACTCTAAGACTTTAATAATAAATTTCAGTTGTTAAAAAAAATGAATAAAATAAATTTCAAAAATTGGGATCTAGAAACGAAGGCATGATGGTCTTTTTATTTCAAGTTAACTTCTAAAAATCAAATAAAAAAATATTGACCGCAAAAAATTTGAGAAAAATATTTTGAGAAAAATTTGATTAAATAACAATCGGAGATATAAATAAATATTTTGAGAAAATGGATGCGAGTAATTCCGAAAATTACGGAAATTATAAGTAATTAAGATTAATTATAGAGGATTATAGGAATTATCTCTAAAATAAATTAATTAATGTTGCATCTTCGACTCCTCCAAATTAAATTCCATTAATGAATTTATCGATTCAGTTTAATTCCATACATCAGCAGCCGACTAGTCCGTCGAGCACTCCTCCTCACGCTCCTTCTCTTTCTCCACCTCCTCCAATGCGCCGATCCCCTCCACCTCCCTCGCCACCTCCTCCATCTCCGGCCCTTCTCTCCGGCGACCTCTCGCAACACCGCAGCGTCACCTCCAGCAACCTCACCTTTCCCCGCTGGGCCCCCAGCTCAGCCATGACCTCCCCCGTCGAACACGTCCACCGTCCACTCCTCCCTCACCGCCCGGTACACCAAGTCCAGCGAACCGCTCATGCCGGTGACCAGCTCCACCAGCAGGCACCCGTAGCTCCACACGTCGGACTTGGCGCAGACCTTGCGGTGGCGCTGGTACTCCGGCGACTTGAAGGCGGTCATGTGGGCTGCGGCGAGCGACGGCGGGAGCAGCGAAGCAAGGCCGTAATCGGCGACGAGGACAAGGTCGTGTTCGTCTAGGAGGACGTTGGAGGACTTGAGATTGCCGTGGGGGAGGTGGTGGGGCCGCGCTTCGGCGGTAGTCCGGCGGAGGTGTGCCATCGCTCCGGCCACGGCCTTTGCCATTGAAAGGCGGGAGTTCCAACTGAATGGGCTCGATTGGCTTGTGGTTTTCCTGGGTTTATTGCACAACAGTCCTCAGAAGTTGGGAAAATTACATTTGAGTGTATTTCTTTTAGAAATATTCCCTTCGTTTCTCTAATAGATGTTTTTAACTTTTAACTGGACCTTTCATATGTGATTAGGATACTTAATCAGGTAATTTGAAGGTAATAATAAGAAAACCAACACGGTTAATATTCTCACAGCGAATTCGGTCGAAGAGGTTGCCATTGCGCGCGAATTTATAAATCAACAGCTTCTCCAGCGGCGAGCAATGGTATGCCACCGGAGCCAAAAGATTCCGGTGCTCGACGCCGGCGAGCCGCCTCACGTACCTCGCAAACGCCTCACTACTGATCGGCTTCAAGTTCCCAAGCCTCTTCACCACCACCACCACGACGCCGCAGCCTTCCACCTCACCCTTGTAGCAGCTTCCGAAGTTCCCCTTCCCCAGCCCCTCCGCTGGAGACTTCAACAACTGGTTGAGATCGAACCAACAGTGGCAACTATTCACGAACGCCTGCTCCTCTGACTTCTCATACTCTCCGCCATCCAGTTCTCCGATATCAATGTTGTACTTCTTTTCGCCTTGTCGGGGTTTCTTGCAGAGGATGTATATGGCGTATGTGGCGAATACGAGCAAGATCAGGTCTAGAACTATGAAGATTATGATCAATGAGGTCTTAGCGAAGAAACCTGGTGAGCTATTTTTTTGTGTTGTTGGATTCCGTAACTTCACATGAGATGTAGGTGGGCTGGCCGCACAACCCCGGGGAGATTCTTGTAGGACACGTCGAAGGATCGCAAGGCGGATTGGTTGAATGGGATCGAGCCATTTAGCTTGTTCTTGTTCAGATGGAGTGATTCTAAGAGAGTGAGGGTTGTAAGGGAAGGAGGAATTGGTCCTGCGAAGGTGTTCACGGAGAGGTCGATGGTGGTGAGCTTGTGGTTGAAGGAGAGGTCAGGGACCTCGCCGGAAAAGGAGTTGTTGTTGAGGTTGAGAAGGGCGAGCTCGGAGAGGTTGGCGAGGAGGAGGGGATTTACGAACTGGCCAGCGGGCCTATGCTCTGGAGGATGATGGAGACGACACGGGAGACGACACACTGGAGACCCGTCCATGTTGATTGGTTGAGGAAGCATTGCACGCCGACCCAGTTTGCGTCGACAACCGGGTGCCCAAGAGCTTCTCCAAAGCCATTGAGAGCTATTGTGGGGTCAAAAACAACGTCGAATGAAAATAATACCGTGGATTATATATCAAATTATTATAAAAATTTAAATTTATGGGATATGAGTTTTTTTTATTATATATATTAGATTTTATTTATTTAATATCTGATGTGGAATTAATTTATCACACATGACATTATAATAATTTTTCCCTTCAGATGTAATTTGACTATATTAATTTTAATACTCTTAATTAAGAACTTTTTTACTCGACCAATTTTACTATACATACTAACGGATTTTTGTCTCATTTTTTTTTATTTTTTAAGAGATACTAATATACGACTCAATTCAATCGCATAATCACAATAATTTCGGTATCAAGAGTTTTCACAGTTTCAAATCTAAAATTGTGATATCACTTATTGGGAAAGACGAAAGAATGTCGAATCGGAATAATAAAGTGGGTCGGATACTAAACTATCCCAAAAACTTAAACTCATGAGATATATATCTTTTTCACTATATATTCTATTTATCTAATATTTAATATTGAACTAATTAATCACATTTGATATTATAACAAAGAGTGTCATACTTGACCTTGAGATTCCAAGTGTCGTTCTAAATGTCACCAGCGATGGTGTCACCAAATATGAGGAGGAGGCAGAGGAGTGAGCAGAAGAGGGCCTGCATGGAGGTGGATGGATATGCATGGGACGTTTGTTGGCTACCAAGGTTAAAAGTATAGAATGGTCGATGAAGTCAAACCATGAAGATTTGTTGTTTTCTCAATATTTATTTTATTTATAAATTTTTTTGTAATTTTAATATTTATCTATAATTTTTGTTAAAAAAAATTCTTATTTAATTAAAAGTTCGATTTTTTTAATTTTTGTAAATTTTCATTTTAACTTTCAAAATATTTAAATTCTCCACCTCTATTCTCTCTCCCAAATATTTATAAATAAATTCTCCATAAAATTTTAAATTTATAAATAAACCTTTCGAATATCTTTTATTTATCAATAATTTTAAATTTTATTTTTTAAAATAAAAATTTTAAAAGGACCTTGAAAATTTTGAAATTTTATGGAGGGTTTATTTTTACAAATAAACTCTTCATAAAATTTTAAATGATAAGTTTAATATTTATATATTTCTATATAGACTCACTAATATTTTTATTTATAAATAAGTCCAAACTTTATTATTTTTAAATAAAATTTTAGAAAAAAGAACTTGAATGTTTTAAAACATAAAATTTTAAATTATAAATTTAATATTTGTATATTTACAAAAATATTTCTCGAATATTTTTATTTATAAATAGTCCAAAATTTATTATTATTAAATAAAAGTCTAACAAAAAAAGTTAAATATTTTAAAATTGTATAAAGTTTTAAATTACAAGTTTATATAATGCATTTTTAAATAAATCTCAAATATTTTTATTTATAAATAAGTTTAAACTTATATTTTTAAATAAAATTTTACAAAAAAGATCTTGAAGATTTTAAAAATTAAAATTATAAATTATAAATTTAATATTTATACATTTACAAATAGACCCCTTGAATATTTTATTTATAAATAAGTCTAATTTTTTAATCAATTTTTAAATTGAAGCTAGATTACATATACCTATATAAATATTCAAATTTTAATTTTGATATAGATGAGATATGTTGAATGAAATTGTACAATTTTTGAAATTATAGTATTTTACCAAACTACAAAATATAGGGGGTTACTTATAAAGTTTTTATTTTAAGAGCTGATTTATAATTTTGAAAAAATTAGAGATTTTTTATAAAATTAGTTATAATAATTTATTTGTAAATTATTAAAACTATCAAGCTCACTTTTGTAAAATTTTATTTAAAAACAATAAATTTTATACTTATTTATAAATAAAAATATTTGAGAAGTCTATTTCTAAATATACAAATATTACTTTGTAATTTAAAAATTTTAATAAAATTTTTACAATCATCAAGTCTTTTTTGTACAAGTTGTCATTTAAAAAATAATAAATTTTGGAAAATTATTTATAATACAAATATCAAATGAGTATATTTTATCATATAAAAAATTAAAATTGTAATGTAAAAATTTTTTAAAATTTTAGAACTTTTAAAGATCTTTTTTATTAACTTTTAGTTGAAAATAATAAAGTTTGATTTAACACTATAAATAAAAAGATTCAACGGTCCCTATTTATAAATTTAGACAACATATTAAACTTGTAAACTGAAAAAATTTTATGAGGTTTTATTTGTAGATATTTGGGGAGAAAAAGAGGAGATGCGAAATTAACAAGTTTAACGTTTAAATCAATTTTATAAAAAATAAAACAAAGGATTGTTTTACCCAAATTTTTAATTCAATGACAATTAGGAAGTTATGTAATAAAACCAGTCAGCCCTTAATTTGGATAATTTGTTTGGCCTTATTGACTAATAAAAATATGCCCACCGAGACGTAGCGGATTCTAAATATCTCAAGGATTAACCTTGTTCCTTTCACATTTGTATCACACTTTTTTTCCCCCTTTCCCAGTCTTTGTTGTAACCTTTTTATTTTAACACTGATCAAGTTTGGATTCTTTATCAATCCAACTATTCGCAGTCATCTCCTTTGTTTACATTTCCAACTAATTCACCTTTATTAATTCCACATTCCCCCTACTTACTACCCACAACCCCACAAAAAACAACGGATACACCACAAAACCACACCCCAAACCTTCACATTCCCCTTTTCTTCCACTAACAAACACAACCCGCACTACTTTTATTCACCCAACAAAACTAAATTACACCACGTATATACGTTAGCCGTTTCACGGAGGTTTCATTTGTCGCTCTTTCGACCCCCATGGCGGCCCCTGCGCCCCTACCCCCTTTCTGGCGCGTTTCCCTCCTTATCCCAGATCAGATCCCTTTTTTATCAAAATTTTAATTAAATGAAAATGAGAAAGTTGTAAGTAACAAAATCTTCAGGGTTTTTTTTGTACAATTTTATTTAAAAAATAATAAAGTTTAAACTTATTTATAAATAGAAATATGTAAAGAGTATATTTATAAATATATAGACATTAAACTTGTAATTTAAAGTTTTATAAAATTTTAAAACCTTTAAGATATTTTTTGTAAAATTTTATTTGAAAAATAATAAAGTTTGATTTACTTATAAATAAAAATATTCGAGTGGTTTATTTGTAAATTTACAACTATTAAACTTGTAATTTAAAATTTTATGGAGGGTTTATTTATAGATATTTGGGAGAAAAAATGGAGAATGAAAAATTTAAAAGATAAAAAGAGAACTTTTTGCCAAAATTTTAATTAAATGATAATCAGGAAGTTGTAAATAATAAATTTTAAAAGAAAATAGTCATAGATAAATATTAAAATTGTGGGAGATGTTTCGTAAATAGAGTACATTTTAGTGGGTTATAAGTAAAAACCCTTTTTTTTCTTTCGTTTATTTGCTATTGCACCCTTCCAGCATACATGCATAGATTAAAAGACAGTTCTCCTGAGATTACAAGACAGTTAATACTAAGTTTGATTTATTTTCATTTTGTATCAGAAAATTAATGGTGCCTAATTTGATGATTTGGTTAGACAGCTATTAAGAGCGATCATTAGCGCATCTATCTCATGAATTACAAGTATTATATGTACTTCATGCCAATTTTTATCTCTATTCTTGGAGATATCAGTTCTAAATTGCAGCTGCTTTGTTGCACTGTCCTATATCCATCTCCTGACCTCACATATTTGATCATAAACACAAAAAAAAGCATTTACATCATTCAATTGAGTAATTGAACTTCATCAAATGCTTTCTGAAAATCTCTCTTTTTCATTGATTTTCTGCTCTTTCAAAGAAAATGAAGTACAAAAAACCATCAGAAGAAGGCAACAGCTGTTTACTTCAACTGGCATCTACATACATAACAATATATATGATGAATAGCAACAAAATACAATATTTTGTCCGAACAATAAGCAGGACAAAAGTCAACCCTTGAATATCACTAGCACCACAATAAATCTCTACAATCCAAAACTTCTTCAGAAGGTATCAGAAAAGAAGACGACGCTTGGACCATCTCCAACCTAGGTATATGCCTCCATAGCTTTATCAATTGAGGTAAATGCCTGCCAATTAAGGGATAAATGAATTCATTAATTAGAACCAACAATCTTAAAGCATAAACAAAAGAATATCAAGCTACCTGTATACAGATATCAGTGTAACATCTCATCTAGCTTCTGTCTGTAAAGAGCCAGGTTCTGCGTTGGAAACAACAGAAAACACACAAAAGTCTTCTCTCAGAGAAACTATGATATGAACATGAAGATTGGAGAATATTAAGAAATTTTAACAATAACAAATAATTCAAGAACAGCAACATTCATAAGACATCGTGCTAATATGACCTATTACAAGAGCCGCTGAAGTAGAAGGCAACACTTGAATATAATTTGCATACCTTAGTATAAGCATAGACTCCAGCCTCAGAAGGTGCAACAGGGCTCCCCTTCCTGATGAACTTTCCTTCTTTGAATACGTAAAGCATAGGAATGCCAGTGGAGAGCTCAAGGCTGATCACCTGCAAGGAAAATAGTTCCATGCTTCTGAATTGAAAGGAGTATGCTATCTATACTGTTAGTTTTCAAATATTGTACAAGTGCATCAAGGAACCGACAAGTGCATGAATATCTCACCTCTTGAGATGTCAACTTGTCGAGATACATGATAATAGACCTCAGTGAATTTCCATGTGCAGCAATCATTATGTTTTTTCCAGTCAATAGTTGAGGTTCAATCTGCCACAGATCCAATCACAAACATTAGATGCCTAAACTGCATGCAAATAAATGGTCAATACAAAGTATCATTATTTTGAATCAGTTCTATGACTAATTCAAAGAAGGAAGTCATTGTACTCTGTTGCAATTAGAAGATCACTTCCCAGTGCAATAGAAAAATTATGAACAAACTTGGAAGAACTAGTTCACCAACTATTATGTATTTACAACTGATAAACTTTTCCAAAGATCCGACTTATGTATCTGAATAGACCATCTAAGTCATTTTCTCCTCACAAATCATATGGCATGTGGCAGCTGAAATAATTCCAACAAAACTTTTACACAAGAATGGTGAGAAGGCATAAATAAAGTAGCATAATGACAATAAACTTATAACAGACTGATTAAAAAAACAATTAACACAGCACTAGTTGCCTTGCCTGTTCTTTAAAATAGGCTACAGCTCGAGCAGCACACATTTTTAGACTCTCTCCATGAGGGGGAGGAATGTCATAGCTACGGCGCCACTCATGAACTTGCTCTTTTCCAAATCTATCTGCTGTTTCCTGCTTATTGAGACCTTGCAGTTCACCGTACCTACAGAAATATGAAATAAGAAGGATTCAAGGAAGATGGTAATACAAGTATTAACTATGTTTTACACAAACCAACAAAAAGCATTTACATTCTTTCATTTAGTTGCCAAGCGGTAATGACTGGAATAGACTGCCTCATAGTGTCTTCGCTATATATCTGACTCCATAACTTGGCCTGCTCACTCTCATTGTGCGTGATGATAGGAACCTGAAGAAAAACGGTAGACGTATGCTAAATCTTCTAGCAAATGTTTGTCGAAGTCAGGGCCAATTCAGGGGCAAAAGTTAACCTTCTTGCGCCGATGCTGGCTCATGGCAAGCATAGCGGTCATTTGAGCACGGATCAATGTAGATGTATAGATCATGTCGACAGGTATGTTGCTAATTCTTTTACCTGCTTCAATTGCCTCTTCTACACCCTTTTGGGTCAAGGGAACATCAACACATCCTGTAAATAGATTTTTCTCATTCCACAAGGACTCACCATGTCGAATCAATATAAGTGCAGTTTCATCTGCAAGAAAGGTGAAGACATGAAAAGCCAGTTTAGCTTCAAAAATGGCTCATACAAATTGAAAACTACCTATCAACCTCATTATGGAGAATTCTTATTGAATGAAATATTGAGGAAGCTTACTAGATTTTTTCTTAGAATCACTAGAGCTTTTATGCGATGGCACCTGAACTGGATCAATAACTGAGGAACTTGAGGTTGAAGCATGAATCACTTTCAATTTCCAGTTACCAGAGCTGCAATTTCCTCTTCGAAGCAGTTTCATGTCAATTCCAAAACCCTTAGAAACCATTCTAACAGAGAAAGTATCAAGACCATTTTGATTCCCAGAACTACTATTCCAGCCAGGGTTTTTAATCGACCCAAGGGCTTGCTGAAATGTAGTCGCGGCCATTCTGTAGCCACAAAAGCATTGATGAAAAGCATATAGAAATGATAATCTTTAGACATGTTAGCAAGATAATTATTTCATGACAAAAAAAAAAGAGAACCAACTCAATATTCTAACTCCTTTCCCCCAATTTAAAATGCCTTTATCAGATCAACCAAGACCAATATTTGTTGAAATTAGCTTCTGCTCATACTCAAGAACTAAAATAGTGTTTTTTCCTTGCATAATAAAAAGGTGACAAATATGAATATTTTCGAGCTGAAGCATCCTATAGTGGATTGACCAAACAGAGCTGCAAAATATTTCGGCATCCAAAGCCCAATGGCGTTAATTCTTGGCAAAAATTTCAAGGCAACAGAAAATAAGATCACCAAATCCCACCAAAATCTAAGACCAGAATCAAATCAACCGTGTCCAGGCCGGCAGTTTAAACAACACACCAAAACACAAACAATATATAAAAATTTCCTTATGACCAACAGAAATAAGAAATAAAGCCTAAATATCCGAACTTTGAAGCAAGAGGACTGAAAAGAAGCCAGAAGGATGCCAAAGGTCTCACCTTGATATATAAAATCAACGAGTAGAAAGCAAAGAAAGAAAAGCAGAGATCTTTGGAGTCCCAACGAGTTTCTGGGAGTTTTTATAGAGAGAAAAGTTCTTGGAATCATTCGTTGAGAAACGTGCTGGAGATGCGTAGGTGGGGTTGGTGGGCAGAGTTTAAAACCTTAGTATATGGGACCAAACAGAGAGAGAAATATTGACAGTGTTTTTCGGAAAAAAAAAAAAAAAACGAATATGTTGAGCACGGGTTGGTGGAAGATATCGAGCATGTTCTCATGTTCAGGGTTCTTCCCGATACTGAACATGTTCTGTTGATGTCAAGTTTTGTGTGAATCTCAGATGCAACCGTAAGGATGTGAACTTTTCGCAAAATTGTACTTTTATAAGCTTAGTTTAAAAAAATATCAACAGCAAGTGACGTGAGGGATTTATTTCTTTATTATAGAATTTATATTTAAATAACAACATAAAATCGAAATTGAAATAAAAAAGAAAAAATAAATAAACTTATGGGAGAAGAGCGAGCCTCATGTCCTAACAACCCTCCTTCAAGTCCTCAACTAACCCCTAGACCATTCTAAAATTTCTCTTCAAGCTCTCGACTACCAACCTATGGGGCTTGTGCTCATGTTGCAATCTACATATGCACATGCAAAATATGTTTTCTACCTATTTTTTTATTTATTTTGCATTTATTCTATTTCATTCTACCTTGAGAGTACTAATCGAACAATTTTCTGATGGCTGCAACATGGAATATCCCTCCTGATTCCTAGTTCCTAGGAATAATCCTGAGAATCATTCCTTGGTCTCTGTTAACAATCATTCACTACTGCAAAAAAGAATACTCACATTCCTGCTTTCTAATTTGATTTGAAAACAAAATGTCTGAAGAGTATGAACTCACAATGAGTAATTACTAATTATACTCTTCATTATAGCTTGTTTATAAATACACATATGTGAGCGATGTGTTCACAAAAAGTGCCAAACCAAAAATGTGCCACTGTCGATACAAGTTCTCTCTCACACATGACCCTCAAATAGGGATCTATTGTGATCCCTTTCATTATTATCTGTCAATGCTCTCTCATGAGACAAATCTCGAAGCCGCTTCACAAACTGCTTTCCTGGAGAAGGTAATTCCTGTTCATCAACAGATGATACCTCCCCTTCTTCTGCTTCCTGGTGCTGCTCTTGTGTGGAGGATGTCAGGTTTCTTTTATGCTCTTGGCTGTTCAGGGGCTTAGGCCATCCATGTCTTTTCTCCCGCTTTGTTTTCTTGTCCTCTGCTGCCACCTCGATACCGGTTTCAATCTCTTTCTCGATCAGATCATCCTCATTCATGGAGTCGGTCTTTCCAGAAGCACTGTTTTGAAGCTTCTTCCTCTTCTCAAATGCAGCTTTATATTTGTCTTTGGCAATCTTAGGAATTGCATCTTGTTCATTCATCAATTGGTGTTCATTGTTGATGTTACAATCTACATTCTCATTACTCTGGTTCTGTGGCATTCTTTGTGCTGTAGTAGATGACAGAGGCACACCCTGCTTTGCAGCTGGTGGGATTTGAGCAAACCCAGCTTGCATGATGTTAACCACCTCACTGGCATGGGAATGACCATCTGATGAATTCAAGGTTGAACGCTTAACTGCAAGATTGTTAGCCCCACCACTAGTGCTTCCTTCAACTTCATTTGCATTTGAAGACTGTAAGGACCGGTTTTGCTCGTATAGCTCCAGCATTTGATTGCTAACATCTGGGCAAAATATGAGAAGTATTTAGTGCACTAGAATTATATATGGCTTCATATTACTATCTGTAATTTTGGTGCTGAGAAGAGCTTAAACCTTCTAACTGCCGTGGAGTGACATCAAATTCTTGCCACCAAGACTTCTCACCATCAGCTGAGAGCTTCACTTTGAGAAACTTAGCAGCAAGAAAAATGGCACCAGCTGCTATCTGATGGGGCATAAACTGAAGGCAGAGTGATGTCCGCAACCTGCAAAAGCACTTAAGCATGTGAAGAGAATTCTAGATAAAGATTTAAAAGAGAATAGCAAATAGAGGAAATTTAGGATACCCATCATTGACAAAATTCCAGGCAACTTGAGCAAGAGCATTCTGTGAAACCTTGAATCTCTTAATTGCTTCAACAAGGGGTTTATATGGGTGGTTCACATTAAGATCAAAACCAAGAGTGACAAGGACGACCCTTTCTCCTATAAGTATGAGCTCTTTCTGCTGTTCATATACTTCCTGCAAATACATGAGAAAATTGTCATCTCAGAACTCAGGAGGTTGCCATGAATCTAAGAGATATTAAGTCAAGAAAAATGACTAATTGATTAAATTCTGAGATAATCTGCTTGCCATCAAGTTAAAATGGAAAGAATGACGAATATGTGAAGAAATAAACAACAAAAGAATGCAGCACAGCTGCAGAAGGTTGCCCCTTCATTCACCAGCCCTTCCTCATCACATGCAAGGAAGAAGTTTTTTAATCACAAACCATAAAAATCAGTAGCACCTTCTGTTTAATTCGTTGGACAGCTGAAGGATCCTTTTTATGTATTATTTCATAGGAAACAAGAATGACATCTTTCAGCAGACGAGGAGTTTCTTCAACTTTTCCAGCAAGGAACATACATACTGTTGCAATGGTCTGTAAAATAGGTTGCAATGAAATAAGGCAAAGAGTTAGGCAAGAAGTGACCAAACAAAATGCTTGTATTCTTATTAACTTGCTTAAGATTGAATTGGTACAAAAATAAAAATATTGATGGAAATAAACGTGCATAAAGCGGCAACTTATATATAAATAGAGTTTATGTGATGAAATAGGACTTTCCAGCCAAACATACATAGTCACAACAAGAAGCCAATACAACC
The DNA here is from genome assembly GCA_005019695.1 of Trichopus zeylanicus subsp. travancoricus. NCBI lineage: Eukaryota > Viridiplantae > Streptophyta > Magnoliopsida > Dioscoreales > Dioscoreaceae > Trichopus > Trichopus zeylanicus. Next base: position 109,947 of record RXID01011305.1, read on the forward strand.
TAAAACCAATTGAAAAGAAGTAACTTATACCACTAGCAAACTAAAACAAACAGCAGCATCAAAAACCAACTAACGGAGAGACAAGCTTCTACAAAATGAGCATAATGACTTCTTCAATTAATAATCAAGTCCAAGTCACACGATGTTTCTGTACAATCTAAAGTATCAATGTAATCTAATCCCCTTACAGAAGCCTACAAGAAACAATAGTTCAATCCCCTGAAGTCTTTTAGATGACTTTGCTATCAACCAAAATATGCACTGGTCTCAACATCAAGTGTATCTTTCTAGGGGATGCCCTTTTTCATAATAAACATGGTCATAGCCTTGACGCCAAAGAGAGAAAGAGAGAGCAGACGGGGCAGTTTTGGTACATTCCTGGGTTTTCTTAGCAATGAATCATTTAAAGCGAGGAACAAAATAGCAGAAGCTCACCCTTCTGTCATTTTTGGCATGAGATTGCCGGAGAAAAAAGCGATGACAGAAAACTATAGCTGTAGCTATTGTCACCTGAGGTCTGCAATAATTATAATGTGCATCAGTTACCTATAAAAGGCACACAATAAAAGAAGATGTAGCGTGTCTATGACTCTATAACAGTGAAAAGCAGTAGGTAGTAAGGGTAAGTTCTCGCCATGAAGGGGCAAAAAAGGAAAGCAAACTACAAGCACCAATTTAATAGTTAGACATTGAGAGACATTAATGTGTTTGCATATCAGCATTCCAACATCCTATTCTTATAATTAATCAAAATTAATTAAATTCTGATTCCAATTAAGAACCAAATCCTTGGACCTGGATCAGCAGATAGATTCAGTAGTGAATAGCCAGGCACTTCCCAGTTGGAATAACAAGAAAGTTCTTAAAGAATATTAATGTTCCGAGATAAAATGCTAATTTACAACTAAGTATTGGATAGAATATTGTTATAGGTCTCCTCTACAGATTTGATTCAGGTGTACTAAATCTTTCAAATTCTTAAATGCTAGAGGTGAAGTTAGAACCAAGGGAGATTGGGGCAAAACTTAACACTGAACTATTACTAATAGGATGTCCACTGAAAATTTTTCTGTGTGACAGCAAGCATCAAAAAGCAAAAAGCCACATGGAAAATCAAGTGAATGAATGGCTAAAAAATGATCTTATATCACTTGATATTTGGCTGAACTAAACTGGCCTTGTAGTTCCTTGGCAAACTATCATTCAAACAGAGGAAGTTAGGTGGATTGCTTAAGTTAGAATTTGGTTGTCTTGCATGCTACATACTTGGAGGCACAAATGGATAGTCAATAGCAAAAAAAAAGATGGCTATGGATTCAAAATGTAGCCCCAAAGTTTTCAAGAGTTTTTGTTGTCTAGTTTTTTAAGCTTTCCCTAAAAGAAAGTTCCCTGAAATGTTTCCTAGGTAAAACATCTGCCAATTTGTCCAATTGTAAAGCTTAGAAAGCCAAAAATATTAGATCAGGCCTCTGATAAAACAAAGGTTAATCATGCCATCCAACTGCAGCATATAAAGAAAAACAAAGACAATAATGAAAAATCAAGCAACCAATATCCTGAAGTTCAAGATATAGCACATGTTTTTAAATACAAATACCCCTTATGATGATAAAAATGATGCAAACACAAGCTTACACTTTTAGTCTCATTCCTAGATCCTGCAAAAATGTGCAATATGATTTCCGAAGATATGTCTCCTTCTTTAGATCAATGCCATCTCTCCTAGATGGAGAGTTTTCTTCAATCTCCTTCCGGGAGAAATACCATTTGAAATGGAGATCATCCACATTGACATCCTGGTGCGAAGAAACTTGTGGTAACAGTCCGGCCATGTGGACCCCTCTCTTTTACAACAGCTTGCAACAATTATCTTGTTGTCATATGCACAAACAGTTAAAGGCCAACGTTTGCATAAATATGCATTAATCAAGGCTACAATTTTAGCAAGAACTTTTTGAGTCCATTCTGAAAAATCATGGGTACCAATCAAACAAAATTTCAATTTAATTTTTGTTGTACCAGTTTAAATTTGGTACCTTGTGAACTGCTCATCCAACTAGATTTAGTAATTTTTTGACACTAAATTCAACCTTCCAAGAAACTAATCAAAATTTCCCGTCGCCAGTCTCAACTCCAAGGCCATGAGGCTATGCTATGGTAATATTAGGAATTAGGCATTTTTATTTGAATTTCAGCAATCAAGTTTGAAAACCTTGCAATGTGAATGGCCAAACACATGAGCCGATCTTGAACTTCAGAAGCAAACCCTAAATTCGAACAATCTTGTTATGATCGAGGACAAAAAAAGCATTTTAGAAGTAAATTTAAACCTAAATCCAAATATCCCGAAAGTTCCCAACCATCCCAAGGCCAGAAACCCTAAATTGCTATCAAAATGCAATCCACAACGAATTTTGAACTAAAAACACCCAAAATTTCCATTTTAAGAGAAATTCGAGATAGAATCGCAGCATCAATGGATCGAAAGAGAAAGGAAGAGAGAGGAAAAGCACCTTTTGAGCTGCCGACGATGACAATCTCGTTAGGAACAACGAGGCCGAAAGGAACCACCGCGCGAAGCCGACGAGAGAAAAATACCGATACTGAAAAGTCTTTTGCGCAAAAACCTAACGGAGCGTTTGGTTCGGGATTAATATTTTTATAAATTTTTTTTTATTAAAATTAATCTTATAACAAGTTAAAATTTTAAAAATTAATTAATTTTTTATAATAATTTAATTTAATAACGATATAAAATAAATAATATTAATTTTGTAAAAAAATTAATTTCAAATTTTTTTTATCCTGATCATGATCTCATACTAAAAATAAATAAGGCTCAATTACAAATATCTCCTCTAAAATAAAAAAAAATTTATATACAATTTTTTAAAATTTTACTAAATTACATATTTTATCTCTAACTCTTAAAATTTTATCAAATTACATATTTTTTGTCTACATATTAAAAAAACATATATTCTTCTTAAATTGTTGTATATGTTGTATAAACTTTTTAGGATATAGATTTATCTTTATAATAAAAAATATTTAAATAATATATTATTTAATATTGTTTAGGTTTTGACCAAGTTAAAAGTGGTGGAATGAAAAATAAGAGATTGAATTATAAATTTGGTTTAGATTAAGCTCTAGTTGTAATGTAAATTGGTTTAAAATGAATTTAAGTTGAACTAGTGGCAAACTTATAATTTATATTTCAGATTAAAATTTTATTTGAAATAAATTTCTTAAATAGATAAGAGAGCTTTTTTAGTGCTCAATGAATCATCAAAGTCTCCTTTAAACATATTAGGGATACGTTTTTTTTAATCTCAATGTAAACAATGTCAAATAATATATTTTTTGAATATTTTTATTCTAATAGTAAATTTACAATTTTTAAAAAAGTATAACATACTTTAATAATGTAAGGAGAAATATATAATTTTTTAAATTTAAAAATATATATAATTTGGCAAGATTGGAAGTATTGATACGTAATTTTTTTAACTATGTAGTAGAAATATATAATTTGATGAAATTTTAAAAGTTTTATACAATTCACTTAAATTTTAAAAAGCTTTTTGCATTTATACCCCTACAAAATTTGAGAAATGCACATTTTTTCAAAATATTTTTTTGGACAAATATTTCTTTTAAATATAATTGAACAAGTGATGATTATACAAATGGAAATCCCCTGATTATGGAATATTTAATAATTTTTAACTATTAATTATACTTTAAAATTAGTGTAAGTACAAAATTATTTTGTAATTAATATAAAATGATGGCAATTAATGAGTTTAAAATCTGAAAATATTTACATGAATTTCGTGCATTTACTAATAAGAAAACATTGTTATTGATGAAAATATTGGTAGAAATTTTTACCATAAAAAAAAGAAAGATATACAATTTATTAACAAAAAGGAATAGTAGTGGAAATCTGACTTTACGAAATGTAAGCGGAAAACCCAAAAAGTAAAACATAAAGGGTGTATTTGAAAATATCTCTTTTGATGAATCGGATCCACGTTGGAGTCAGGACCCGACCCGCTTGCTTCCTTGTGTCCCAGTCTATAAAAATCTCTTCGATCGTTGAAGCCCACAAACAAATCGGATCTTTATGCTGTTTCCAAAGCTCCGAAACCGGCTAACTCGGATCCGGTCATTCTCTTCCTCACCGTCTCTGCTCACCGCGGTCTCCCTCCTCTCCACCCCCAGCCTCCCCTTCAACACCCTGCTCAAAACCCACGCCCTTATAATCACTGTCGGTGATTCCACAAACCCCTTCCTCGCTGCCAAGCTCATCTCCCTCTACGCCTCCTTCCACCTCCCGGACATCGCCGGCCACCTCTTCGCCACCTTCCCGGTGAGCCGCCGCGACGCATTCCTATGGAACGCAGTCATCAAGGCCCACTTCTCGAATTCCGACTTCGCCTCCGCCCTACGTCTCTTCTCCCTCATGCTCGCCTCTGGCGTAGCGCCTGATCACTTCACCGTCCCCATGGCCGCCTCCGCCTGCGCGGAGATGGGCTTTATTCGGCTTGGGGTTTCCATTCATGGGAATTGCGTTAAAAATGGATTTTTGGGGCCTTATTTGGTTTATCTGTATGCGAAGTGTGGGGCGATTGGTGATGCGCGTCAGGTGTTTGATGAAACTCCGCTGAGAGATGTGGTTTCTTGGACTGCGGTTGTTGTTGGATGCGCGAGGAATGGGGAGTTTGAAATGGGGTTAACTTTGCTTAGGGATATGGTTCGTGGAGATAGAATGCGACCAAATTCGAGGACTGTTGATGGTGGGCTGCAGGCGTGTGCAGGTCTCACAGCATTGCAGGAGGGAAAGTGTTTGCATGGGTTTGCTTTGAAGAGTGGAATTGGATGTTGTGAGGCTGTGAAGTCATCGCTTCTTAATATGTACTATAAATGTGAGACCTTGGTTGATGTGGTTCTTGTGTTTGAGGAATTGTTGGAGAAGGATGTGGTCTCGTGGACTACAGTGGCTAGTGTTTATGCTAGAAGAGGCCTAGTAGCTGAATGCTTGGAGCTATACCAGAGAATGATTGACTCTGGGTTAGAACTTGATGGAGTCTTCGTTAGCTGTCTTGTGATGGGATTTGCAAATGCAGGAAGTGTTGCCAGTGGACGGGCATTTCAAGGGGTCTTGCTAAGGAGGAACTTTGTATGCAATGTGTTGGTCTCAAATGCTTTGCTATCGATGTATTGTAAGTTTAAGCAAGTAAAGATTGCAGAGAATGTTTTCCACAACATGGTTGAGCGAAATGGGGAGTCATGGAACTTGTTGGTTCATGGTTATGGAAAGATTGGATTCTTCATGAAGTGTTTGGACTTGTTCAGACAAATGCAATTGCGTGGCTCTAGTTTACAATATGATTGTAACAGTTTGTCTTCTGTGATATATTCATGTTCACAATTGGGTGCATTGAGTTTAGGCAAATCTGTGCATTGCTGCGCTCTGAAAGTTATAGTTGGTGGAGATGTGTCATCTGTTTACAATGCACTTGTGCATATGTATGGAAGGTATGGAAGATTAGACCTTGCAAGGAGAATATTTGATGGAATGAGCAGAGATGTGATTATGTGGAATGCTCTGATCACCTCCTATTCTCATTTAGGCCATTCTAGTGATGCTTTATTACTTTTTGATCAAATGCTTGCAGAAGATGTCACACCTAATTCCACCACTTTGATTTCTGTTCTTTCATCTTGTTCAAATATAGCTGCCCTCCATTGTGGAATGTGGGTACACAATCTCATCCGACAAATGGGTTTAGAATATGATGTTTCTCTTTGTACAGCACTGGTAGACATGTATGCCAAGTGTGGGCAGCTCGAAACATCAAGAGAAGTCTTTGACTCTATGCCTGAAAAGGATGTCATCAGTTGGAATGCAATGATTGCTGCATATGGAATCCATGGCTATGCAAAGGAGGCATTGGATGTTTTCAAACAAATGGAGGATAGTGGCGTAAAGCCTAATGAAGTCACATTTCTTGCTGTTCTTTCTGCATGCAGTCATGGGGGACTGGTTGAAGAGGGGAATGATCTGTTTGCTAGAATGGAAGAGTATGCTATTGTTCCCACAATAAAGCACTATGCTTGTGTGGTGGATATTCTTGGCCGATCGGGGAATCTCCACGAGGCTGAAGCTATGGTTCACTCGATGCCAATGGAGCCGGATGGTGGAATTTGGGGAGCTCTGCTTGGTGCCTGCAAAATGCACAACAATGTGGTGATAGGAGAGCGTGTTGCACAGATGGCGTTCGAGTCAGACCCAGAGAATGATGGATACTACACTCTGCTGTCCAATATATACAGTTGTGCTGGAAGGTGGGAAGAGGTAGAGCGGCTCAGGGATATGATGAAGATTCGAGGAGTGAGGAAGACAGCTGGTTGGAGTGCATTGGAACTTTATGGCACAGTTCTTACTTTTACAGCGGGAGATCTTTCTCATGCACAGTCAGAACTGATGCAATTTGTATTGGAAATTTTATGCAAGCATATGGAGGAGATTTGCTGTCAAATAGAAACAGATTCACCTTTCCAATGTGGAGTAACATGATTTAAAACCTTATTTTGATATGATTGCTAAAAACTGAGGATTATTCATGTTTTTTGATTGCTTCGTGGTTAACATCTGTTTATTCTTGGGCCTTTTTATTATGTTTTATAGTGGAAAGTGCAGTAGAAGTATGTTATTCTGGTTGCTGGAGAGGACCTGAGTTGCCCTTGGGAAGAATTACTTCACCTGAAGACTTCTGCTGACATTATTTGGCAATAAAAGGTAAGTACCCTTTGCTCTTAAGTAATGAATAGTGATTCAGATAGTTGATGAGTTAATCTAGATCCATGATATTGGTTATATGAAGCCTCCAATTTATCTAGCATTGAAGCGGCCAATATCTTCTGAATGGTTTTTATGAAATCTGAGATTATTACCTCTAGACTGGTGAAATCTTATTGCATTTCAAACCTTGGTGATATTATTTTTGTTTAAATCGCTTGAAAACCTGCCTGTTATTTGCTCGAGTAATAGGTACCATGTAAGGCATTGAATTCTCTAATAATTGATGTATTTTGTGCTGACATACAAGAAACTTTAGGTTTCATTGTTGTTATGTCTACTCACAAGTGATGTAGTTCTTAATCTAATTTTGTATGTTATAATTTTGCTAGAATTTTATTGTCTGCAATTAAATTCAAGTTGCTTATAATTTTCTCATTAACACAAACAAATAACCAATTTCTAATGAGACATGGAGTGCATTAGAGATCTCACAATTCTATACATTGCGCAAAAGACTTGTATAAAAGACTGCCTCATAGCATAAGCCAATGCTAACTAATTTGGAAGTTTAAACTTGTTTGACATATGCCAGCATCACTTCAACATTGTTGGGGCCAATTTACAACCCTAATGCACCAAGTGGTGTCTTCCCCTGGCCAGCCTCAAAGTAGAAGATCAACATGGCCAACATGGCTATGCGTGCATGCTTGATCTCAGCTAGCTTCAGCCTCTCCAGCTTCTCAGTGTCTGGGATGTAGACCCCATCCTTCAAAGTTCCTGCTAAGCATAGTGGATCGAAGAATTTCCCGCCTGGGTAACCCTGGTCGCCAGTGGCGTTGGCGAAGTTCTCAGCAGTCTTGGACCAGGGAGTGGCCCACTCCACCGACTGCGAGTCAGGGTTGAAGAAATCTACCCATCGCTTGCTCTCTACCCAGCCCATCAGGAGCAGTTGGGTTCCCAGAAGGGACCCAAATGAGAAGGGCGCAATTGCACCAGGGTCAGCGCCGGCCTCAAACCAAGGGATGCCGCTCCAGGCCTGGCCAACAAAGATGCCAACCACTGCTACCATTGCCCACCGGCCGTGGATCAGCTCAGCCTCTCGGTACCATTTCAGGAATGCTGGGTCTTTGCCAAGTCCCAATGGGTCGAACCCGTAGTCGCCTGGAAGCCTGGTAAGGAATTGACAACCATCTTAGTTTTCTCTCCTCTTCGTGTTATAATATAGTATAAACTTTACACATTATACACTGTTTCAGGAAGGAAATGCTGATTACACAGTATTCACTCTGTTTCAGAAAGGAAATCTTGATACTTACGAGCCATCGAGCCACTCTGGATCAACGAGGTTCCCGCCTGCCTTGACACCAGGGAGCCAGGACTTCTTAGGCAAGGCAGCAGCCATAACAAGCCTCCGTGGCACACCAGCAGCTGTGGTGGCTCTGCTGCTTGACAGAAGAGCCCGGCTGCTCCTTGAGCCGGTGAGAAATGGCATGCCAATGGCCTGGAGAGCCGCAGCAGAAGTGGCTGCCATTGCCATAGCCCTTTGGTGAGCTAACAAACCCTTGTGAACTGGGTTTGTTGTTGAAGTTGTCTGGTCAGGCTTTGTTTCTGGGCAGGATATTGAGAGGTTTTATAGTTGTTATATTGTGGTTTGTGTTTTGCAGGGGGCCACAAAATCTAGAGGGAAATCTGGGATGTCATGGAGGATAGATTGCTGGCCAATGAGGATGAGCTCTCCATCCTCTTCTTCTTGTATCTGATTTACACGTGGACATTGTCTCCGCCGCAGTTTCATCAAGCCCTTCATGGGCTGGGCTCCATTCAGGCTTGATTAAGCTGGGCCAGGGCCTGAAATATCTTCAGTCTAAAATAGTCAAAATGTCTAAATGATAATCCTCGAGTGTTTGCCTCAACAAATTATGTACCTTTTAATTACCATAAATTATAGTTAAAGTTGTGTATTTTAGAAATTATGAAAATATTTCTTCTGGTGCTACATGGTTGTTTTGGAATAAAAAAGCAGCAATTGATCTCAACGTGAATTCTGGCTAGGCTACTGAAATGTGCAGTTTTATAAGTGAAATATATCCGATCAATAGAAAAATAATTTATTGAAGGGAAAATATTGCCCAGGTAGAAATAATAAAATAAAAGGGAAAAATCCGACCTGCCGGATTCGAACCAGCGACCTAAGGATTAATCTGTCGAGGTAGACCCCACTACAGTCCTCCGCTCTACCAACTGAGCTAAGGTCGGTTTGTAGTTAAAGGCAAAAAATTAGCAAGTTATAATATAAAAAAATAAAAAATAAAAAATAAAAAATAAAAATATATATTATATAATAATATATATATATATATATATATATATATTATATATATATCTATATATATATTCATAACCGAGCCAAAACCCGAGCGAAAAAGACAAATCTCAGCTAAAAGAGCCCGCCCAAACCGCAACGAGACCATTTCTTCCACCCAAACTAATCTTTCTCCATTTCATTAAACCCTAGTAGTTATTATATACACAGACATTCATGAATATCTCGTCATAATAATTATAATAACAACTAAATTCCAAACCATTGACCTGATCCTTCATCTTCCTCGTTGTTAACCATGCACGCACGCGCTTTTACAGTTTGTCTTCTTCCCCAAATCCTCCATTATATCCTTCTCTCTTCTTCTTCAACCTCACACACGAACACAGCCTTTCACTCAAAGAACCACCACCATGAATGCTCTTGCTCTGGCTTCAACCTTCTATAGTGCAACTGCAACATTTCCTTGCCGCAAGCCCAAGAACACCTTCTACTGTAGGGCTTCAATCTTGAACTTGTATGAAGTTCTCTCCCTCAAGTCGGAGAATGTCTGCGTGGATGAGATAAAGAGGGCCTACAGGAGCATGGCTCGCCGGTGCCACCCCGACATCTCCCCACCCTCGAGGAAGGAGGAGTCCACCAGGCTTTTCGTCGAGATACATCGTGCTTACAAGACGCTTTCAGACCCAGTTTTGAGGGAGATGTATGACATGGAGCGAAGGGCGGAGCGGTTGCGGGTCGGTAGGGAGGTGTGGGAGGCGCAGCTGAGCGAGCTGAGCCGACGGTCGGAGCGGAGGGCGAGGGAGATGGCCGGGATTCGAAGGGGTTCTTGATGTACATGGAGGAAGAAGAAACACTGTCTAGTAGTCAGTCGTAGTTTATGATATGAATTATTGTGTTTTTATGTGTTGCTATTTGGTGTTCTTGGTAATGGACTAAGCAATGAGATCATGAGGGTAGCAGAGAGAGTAACGGTCAGACTGATTGCCATGATTCATATTTTCTAACCCTATAACGCAAATTTTTGCTGTGGTGATGCTTTTTACTCTTTATTTTTTAATATATTTTAGTACAAAAGTCTTGCTATAAAATTAAATTATGACAATACATTTCATAACATGTTCTCCAGCTGTTACTTATCCATACGGTTTCTTTATACTCTTGACGATAATGTTAACTAGAGAAAGTAGACTGGGTTACATGCCAGAATCCTCAACAGCAACCCATCCGCGAGCACAATGAACGTAGAACTAATTTTCAAGATTAAACAGAAAAAAAGTCCAAAGTTGTCGATCCCTGGCTTCTTTGATCTTCACTCACATTACAGAACAGGCATTAGGGTTGTCATCACTGAACAAGGAGGTGAGCTCCTCCTGCTTGTTCACTTGGCTGGATGCTGTGACAGCCTCCACATTCCTCACAAACCCAGGAGGTGCCTTCTTGTCGTAGGCCTGAGCACTGTAAGGGTGTGCCACTATACTGTATGGCACATAAGGCCACATCTCTGCCCTTTTCCCTGTGGACTTGGCCTTCTTCAGCACCTTGCCCGGCTCAACATACCCTACAACTGTCACCTTCTGCTGCTTCCTGTTGACCTCCACTCTGTGAACTCCTGTGAAAGGAACAAAATTAACTTGTGGTCACGAAAAACGGAGGCCTAAGGGCAGGGAAAATGAAGGCAAACCTTTGATGGAGGAGAGCGCATTCTTCACTTTCAGCTCACAGCCCTCACAGTCCATCCTCACCTTCAGCTCAACTGTGTTGAGCTGCTTCCTCTTCTTCCTGTGCCTGCGCCCACTGCCCAACAGGCCATAGATGATGTGCTGAAGGGTTCCTCCCATTCTTATGTCTTTCAAACTACAAGATTACTGAGAAAGGTTTGGTATACATTTATAGGGAGGAGTCCTATAGGGAACCCCAAAAGGGAGGGCAGTGTATTTCCCTTGTCTTTGTTGGGACTCTGGCCTGCTATAGAATAGGGAACCTTAGTGTTTGAGTGGAGAAGCTGTGAAATCGTTACTATATTTACTTGCATAAAGCAAAAGGCTGTGTGGTCCTTGCTTGGCTTGGGTCTCCATGCAATTTGGCTTTTGCCTTCTTTGAGGTCATTTGGAAGCCAAGTGGCATTTGGTGACTAATGAGAGTGTGTTAGGTAATTATTCGAGTGATTGGAGATGTAGCAAAGTGGAACACCTCTTTACATGTTTTAGAGGTAAAAAAAGGGAAAAAAAAAAAGAAGAAGAGCATGATATATAATAATTTTAATATGGAGAACCAAAACGTGTATCTGATAGCAAGATATTTCAATCAACTCATTTTTAGGTGAAGGAGGCCATAGATTCAGCTTGTTAACCTTCCAACCAGCACACAAGTGTTAAAAAAACATGAAGAGAGACAATAAAACCCAAGAAAACAAAGCGACAACAAGGACACTGCACCAAACATGGATCAAACTGATAAATGCCAATCATTGGGTGTCAAAGTTAATAATGCAAAAAAAAAATAAAGAACTTTTTGTAATATTTTTTTCAGTAGAAACAAAAATGGAAATGCAAAGTCTAACAAGAAATATGGTGGAGAGGTGGGGCTTGCCCACTTCAATTATATCTTTCATGCATGCACAATCTACAAAGAGAAGTTCATTGTCGTGGAGCTCAAAAGGTATGGAATGAACAATAGAAACAATGGATGCATGCAGTGAAGGTGGTTGGCGATGAGCCTATCCACGCCAATCATGCCCATGCACAATCATTTTACGAAAATCGGCTGTTTATACAACTAAATTGTCTAAATGTTTAGTAGTTAAAAAACACAAAGTATATCTACGTTTAATTGCTTAAATGTACCCACGTTATTACTTTGATGCTAAATTAAGACATATTTATTTTGGGAACCTCAAATTTTAAGAATTTTAATGCTATTAAAAAAAGCCTGTATTTAAAAAGTTTAATAATATATTTATATTTATAGAATATGTAAATTTAGAGTTTTATGTTTTATTTAAATATAAAATTCAGTATGTGACATAATTGTCAATAAAATTCTGAACACCAAATAATTATGGAAAATCAATAAATTTTAGATTTACTAAATTATAAAAAATTTATTATAGTAAAATTGTGCATAAAAAACAGCATTTTTTATAGTTCTTCATATTTAAAAATTTAAGAATTTCATAATCCCACGAAATAACTAGATCCAAGAAACTATTCAATTATTTGTTTAAATGTTAGGTTACACGTGATTTTTTATTTTTATTATTTGGTTTATTAGTTTTGATCAAGGTTTTAAGATTTGGACCTAAATAGGATTGTCATTGTGTGGGTTGAAAGTCCAATCCAAACTTTTTAAGTTTTGACTTAAATTTAGACTCAAAAAATTAATAAAAATAAATAAATCTGACCCAAATCACAAATCCGAGTTGAAAATTCTAGCATGTGATTTCGATTCAATTCAATTTGGATTTAAAGATTAAATTTTGAATTTCGGCTTGAATTTGGAAGAGCCTAAGCCAAGGCTGATATCACACTTTTAGTTAAAATTAAAGTATTTTGATCCAAATGTAACAGTTAAAATTAAAAAAATTTATAATCCCACAAAATAAATTGATCGAAGAAACTATTCAATTACTTGTTTAAACGTTAGGTTGCACATTATTTTTTATTTTTATTATTTGGTTTATTAATTTTGATCAAGGTTTTAAAATTTACACCAAAATAGGATTGTCGTTGTGTTTGGAAAGTTCAATCCAAAATTTTTGAATTTTTAATTAAATTTGGACTCAAAATTTTAATAAAAATAAATAAAATTGACCAAAGCACAAATCCGACTTAAAAATTTTAATATATGATTTCAGTTCAATCTAATTTAGATTTATAGATTAAATTTTGAATTTTGGCTTAGACTTAAAAGAACTTAAGCCCCCGCAATATCACACTTTTAGTTAAAATTAAAGTATTTTGATCAAAATGTAACAGTTTCATTCGCAATTTGAATACAAAAATTTTTCAAAAATAATTTAAAAAATTCAATATTTTTACAATTATACAATATTTAAAAATATTAAAATAATTAAAATATATTAATTTTGGTGGATATCAGAATTTAAAAGCACGTCTACCCTATCGCCTTTGACATTTCTATTGGCGGATGCATCAATCTATATTGAGAAAAATCAACATTTTTCAGATCAGGTTAATCATTCTCGAATAGGGTCTATTTGGGTATTTCATCATAATAATAACAAAAAACGGAGTTTATGCAGGAAAAATTGTGAACTGATCGGGCATGCGATCTAACGGAATATATAAATCTGGAGAAAGTCCGATCACGACGCAATAGTGAAGCCAGCCGTCGACGTTGCCGCGATCACCGGGTTCAGATCTCGAGCAGAGATCTACGGTCACTCACAAAAGAAGAACTTATCCGGAGACGTTGTAATCTTAGCTGTAGGTAAGAATTCACAAACGGTGACGGGAGACCGGTGTCTTAAGACTCAACAAAGGAGGCTCGGCGGGGGAATCTGCTCCTTTGCGTGTCGTCTGCTCCGACGGGTCACAACAGCAAGTTCCGGCGGCCGAGGAACTCCTCTCTCCGACGAGGTGATCCTGGTAATAACCGGGAACTTTTGTGGTAAATTTCAAATTCCCCTTTCTCGCTTTCTTCTCTCTCTTTTTTTTGGTAAAATAGCGGAAATTTTACTTTTTTTTCTTGAAAATCAAAATTTATTTGCAATTTGTTGACTAGGTGAAGAATGGGGTTTGCATCCTTGTAAAAAAAGGATTTTTATTGGGTATTAGGATTAAATTTTGTGTTTTCGATCAAGGATAGGAACCTTTTCATCCTTGAAGCGTAAATTACTCGTCTTTTGCTAATTCATGCTGCCTGCGATTCTTAGGGATGATGATCGTGATGGGTCTCTTCCAGCTCATCAAGGTACAATTTTTAAGGTTTATTTGCGAACTTTTATAGCTATGTTAACTTCGCATATTTTGTTTTTTTGCTGAATTTAGTTGTTTGGTTCTGTTTAATGGTTTTATCACTTGTTACTATATTCATTGTGATATTGCTTATATTGATAGGATTTGATGGTAATTAATTTTGACAATTACCTATCTAGAACTTCACTTTCAGGAGAAAGTAGTGAAGAAGCTCATGCTCCGAGGATTCAGCTCGCAATGTGGGTTTGTTTTTCTTATCTGGATAGGTGTGTCATATGTTGCTTATGAGCTCCTTGGAGTAAATTGTTTTTCATATGTATTAGGACTTTGGGCAATGTGATGTGAAAAGATGTACTGGACGTAAGCTTGCAAGATTTGGCTTTTTGAAGGTAAGTATTTTGAATAATTTTCCAATTTAATACTCATCAAGCTGCAGTTTAGAAACCTAATTTCTTTTTTAATTTAAATTTTTTCTTTTATGCAAATGGATAGTTTGTGTTTGGCAAGTACTTCACCAAATGGCCTCAACAAAGTGTTATGGCTGTTCTGCTTGTGATTTAGTGGATATGAAGTATCTTTGGGATCGGGGCTTTTTGAGAAGTTGTATTAATTAGAAATCTCAACCTCCCATGGTGGGTATGACTACTAACACGTGATATTGTCTTAATAGGAATTAGGGGTGAATAGTGGTTTTGGAGGCGTTGTACTAAGGTACATAAAATTTACTTCCATCTTCTTGTGAATGAGAAAATTTTCTTAATGGAAAGTTTTTGGCATAAGTAAATTATTGTTGCATGTATATTTTGAATTTTGTCTTTAAACCTTTTCTTTTCACTGAGCCTTATTATACATAAATTTCCATGTTAGCACTTAATAGCCTAAGTGGGGCTTTAACTAAAGTTTGAGAACTCAAGGGCAGCCTCTTGCAACTACCCTTTCCCAGTTGAAAGTTTGGTCATATCTAAAACCATCAGAGTCTGTTCTACCTGTCAAGATAAGTGATGTAGGACACTCAAAGGAAGTTCAAGAATATCAAAAGAAACTAATTCAGAAGTCAATGGGTCATGACAAATGATTTGATTCACTCTTCTATTTAAACTTAGGATTTACCTTACTTAGTACCTTTCTATGTTTAAATTTCTCTTCATTATGATGTCTTAGGTCTTATTCTCGGATTCCACCAACCCAAGACCAATTTTAAACTGAGTTATATTCAGTTTAGGACTTGGGAAGCCAGAAACTTACTCAAATTGGATCTCTGGTATTTGTATAAATAGGCCTTCAGTCCTATGGACGGGGGATAACTTTTATTCTCAATAAAGTTCTACTTTAGTGAATTTTCTCTCTTCCTTGTGGATTCAAGGAGTTCTTAACAGAGGCAACGGTGTTTTCTTCGTCTACCACGCTTGTTGCTACGTCAAGTGGTATCAGAGCGAGGCTCTCCTTGCTTAATGTCTAACGACGACGCAACCAGCAGCAACCTTAGGGACGATGCTCCTGTGGGTAATCACATCAGCCGTGAGTATTTTGATTCGACCATGGAGACAATCCAAAACTCACTTGCAAGGTTGATGCTGCGGATGGATCAACTTGAAGGCCTGAATCAACCACGTCGACGGATCGATGAAGTGACTCGCGATCCAATTGGTCGAGAAAAGGCTCCGCAAGTGAATCCAAAGGGTTTACAAATCCTTGAAAATTCCAGCGACGAAGAAGTTGAAGACATCCTTCTCCAACCAGTTTCTGAGTATGATAGACGCCATGATTTTCGCTTGAAGATTGATCTCCCATCTTTCAATGGCCAACTTCAGATCGAAGATTTTCTCGATTTGCTTGCTGAAGTGGAACGGTTCTTCGACTACATGGAGATTCCAGATTTGAAGAAAGTGAAGCTTGTTGCTTACCGACTCAAGGGGGGTGCATCAGCATGGTGGGAACTCATTCAGTTGGAAAGGACACGCCAAAATAAAGCTCCAATTCGAGCATGGCCACGGATGAAGGCTCTTCTCGAAAAGCAATTCCTTCCCATAGATTATGACCAGGTATTCTTTCAGCAATATCAAAATTGTCGACCGGGTAATCGCAGTGTGAAAGGCATATGCTGAGGAGTTCTATCGCCTATCAGCACGTAATAATCTAATAGAGACTGAATCTCATCAAGTGGCAAGATTCATCGGTGGGCTACGCACAACCATCCAAGATAGGATTTCTTTACAACCTATTTGGACGGTTAATGAGGCTGTGAGGAGTGCAACTCGTGTGGAGTCCCAATTGGAGCGACCTGTCATCAGAAATCAGGTGGGGAGAACCATTGGTGAGAATTCAAAAGGAGCACAATCTATTCCTAATGGAGGTGCAGTTACACAACCTTCTCGACCTCCCACACAAGTGAGTCTTGAAGCTAGACCTACAAGGCCATCAGGAAATGCCACATCAGCAAAGAACCCAAGTTCAAATCCTGATCTAAAGTGCTATCGTTGTGGAAAATTTGGATATCGTTCTAATGTTTGTCCAGCACGACAACCTGTGAACTTGGCTATTGAAGATAATTTTGTTGCTGACAATTTCCATGACTCAAAAAATGATGACCTAGCTTGTGATCAAGAAAACTATGAAGATGGAATATTCGAGGAGCCTGATGGTGAACGGTCATCTTTAGTAGTTCGAAATCTGATGTACATCTCAAAGCAAGAGGAAAACCTACAACGTCACAATATCTTTCGCACTCGATGCACAGTAAATGGCAAGATCTGTGACATGATTATTGATGGGGGAAGCAGTGAAAACATCATCTTCAAGACTATGGTTGACAAGCTTCAATTGAAGACGGAATCACATCCTTCTCCCTACAAGATCGGCTGGATTAAAAAGGTTGGTGAAACCAAGGTAACTGAACGGTGTCAAATTTATTTTTCCATTGGAAAATTCTACAAGGATGAGGTAACCTGTGATGTTGTGGAGATGAATGCATGCCATATTCTTCTTGGCAGACCTTGGCAATTTGATAGAGATTCTACACATCGTGGGCGAGACAATCGCTACATCTTCTTCAAAGATGGAAAGAAAATTATCCTTACCCCCATTGGCGAAGAGCGTCGACCCAAAAGTTTACAAGAGGAGGGTCACTCCTTCCTGATTGTGCAAAATTTTATAAACGAGGCTAAAGAGACATCCCAAATATTTGTTGTGATTGAGAAAGGAATGGAGACAATGCCCACTGAAGCTCCAAAAGGCTTGCAACCCTTCCTAGATGAATTCAAGGAAATCATGCCCGATGATCTTTCTGATGAACTACCCCCAATGAGAGATATTCAGCACCACATTGACCTTGTTCCTGGAGCGAGTTTACCAAATCTGCCCCACTACAGAATGAGTCCAAAAGAGTCACAAATTTTATAAGACAAGGTTGAGGAGTTGATCAGAAAAGGAATGGTCAGAGTCAGTATGAGCCCATGTGCAGTTCCAGCTTTATTGACACCTAAGAAAGACGAAAGTTGGCGGATGTGTGTAGATAGTCGAGCTATCAACCGAATCACGGTAAAATATAGATTCCCAATTCCTCGCTTAGAGGACATGTTGGGCATGTTGGAAGGGTCAAAGGTTTTCTCCAAGATAGATTTGAGGAGTGGATACCATCAAATCAGAATTAGACCCGGAGATGAATGGAAAACTGTTTTCAAAACAAAATAAGGACTTTATGCGTGGCTTGTTATGCCTTTTGGACTCTCAAATGCACCAAGTACCTT